>JAZKJV010002127.1:0-186969 GCA_037367405.1 Ottelia alismoides | reverse complement strand
TAAAACTCGTAATTCGCACTGACATTGTACAATTGAATCATACTTTGTAAAATAAAATCACAAATAATAATACTTATATTATTTTAATTGTAATTTAGGTAATGCCTTGTAAAAATATGTGCTTGTTTTGTAATATTCATATAGAGATCTGTAAAAAATTAAATAGTTAGTAATTCATCAATTATTAAGCAGAAAGAGAAAAATGTAAAAAAAAGGTCTGTAATACTCGTATTACCTTTGTAAAATTTTACGATTTATTGTAAAATTTATATTGTGTTATGTAACAAAAAATAAATTGTTATAAATAAATATAAGAAATGATAAATGTAAAAAACAATATGAAAATATAAGAAACGACCTCAGATTGTAAAAAATGACCTGAGATTATAAAAAATACGATATGATATTGTTAGAAATTGATAAAATAAATAATAATTGTAAAAAATAATCTTATATTTTAAAAATAATTTGAGATATGTAAGAAATGATTTAAGATTGTAGAAAAATACCTAAGATTGCATAAAAGATATGATATTGTTAGAAATTTATAAAAAGAAACAATAAATGTAAAAAATCTGAGATTGTGAAAACGATTTGTGATTTGCAAAAAAGATCTCATATTGTAAAAAAACGATCTCAGGTTGTAAAAATTGATCGCGCCCTCCTCCGCTCGCATACTTCCTCCACCCACACCCTCCTCCACCCTTCTCCTCCATGATCTACCTCCCCCACTCGCACCCTCCTCTGTCCATACTCCTCCTCCACCCGTACACTCCTTCATCTTTCTCCTCCATGATCCACCACCTCCACAGCATCCACCGCCTACACGCGATGCCACCTCCATTGCTTTCAAGAAAAGAACCTTTGAGAAATCATCTTCTTTCCCCCTGACCTGAAGGTCAAAGGAACACCAACCACCGTAGGAATCAACCGTTGTATGTCCACAGAGCAGCATGCCATCACTGATCACCACAGACCATCACACCACATTGATGAATCCACATTTCATCATCTTTATTCTATCATTTTGGCATAAAAAACCTAGCAAATGCCTGTAAATAGCCTTAAATATATCATCTTAGCATTCATGCATGTGCATCCAATTAGTGTATAAAATACTGTAATTAAAGCCAAAATTATAGAATAAATAAAAGAAAAGAAAAAGAATAAAATATTGTAAATATTTTATGACCCAAAACCCTGAGACCTAGGCATCTTGATGAATAGGTCGACCAGGAATAAAGTAGGGGGAGATAAGGGTCAAATACCTATATTATTCTATTCATTCTTTATTCATTTTGGGACCTATTTTTGGTTCCACTTTTTATGCATCAAAATAAATAAACTTTGTACATGAAAGTTGTATATAATTAAATAAAGAAAAATACAAAATTGATTTCACTGAAAAATAATACACAGATAAAAAGTTATGGTCTGAATAAAAATCCAGAATCCCAACTTCTCAGACCTGTATCTCACAACTGAAAACTCCAAATGCAGCAAACTCACCTTTAATTGTATATAGAATAAAATAAATATTTAATGGCGGTGGTTTCGCATTTGGTGGAGCTACGGTTTGAAAGTTGAGTTTTGGACCCACATTGTACAACTGTACAGATTAAAATATTCATTATATTATTTATTCATTAGTTTTGTATTTTTACATTTTTACAATTATGTAAACATTACTTATAATAATTATGTACATTAAAATTGGAATAAAAACCTAAATAAAACTTAAAATAAAATACTTACATATTTGATACATAGGTATACTACCTATACTCATACCTATACAATACCTATTTATATTTTATTAAATATACAAAACACATCAGAAAAATGAAATAAAAATATATTTACATGTATAAAAGTACTTTATAATTTTATAAAATAATAGACAAAAATAATAAAATTAAAATACACAGAATAAAAATAAAAGACCAAAAATATATAAGTATTATACCTATATAAAGCTAAAAAGTAAACTTATAAAAATATACCTCATAAAATTAATTAAAAAATCATAATAAAATACTACATAAAATAATGAATATTTTTCATTTTATAATCATAAATTAATAATGCCATTTACTATTTTTAAATGATTTTAGAAAACAATTTTTTGGGGTTTTCCTGGTTGGTCCACGTGGACCAACCAGGTGGCGCCCCCAGTTGACCCCGGTCAACTGGTTGCCTTCCCCCCCCCCCTACGCCGTGTCAGAAGTTGGTTTTTGAGCCAACTTCTTGGCTTTTTCATGGCTGAACCTTGCATTCTTTCGTGATGAATCCTTCTGCAAATCCGAGCCTCGATCCTTGATCTACACCGCCATGCGATTATCTTGGGCCGAGGATCACTGAGGCGCTCCAGATCTTTCGTTCTTTGAGCCCCTGCAGCTCGAGGTCAAACCGCATATATGCGGCCGTCCACCTTCGATTTGAATTTGGAGTCCCTTCGGTCCACCCCTCTCCACCTTCTTGCGCTCCTGAGCTCCCTGGAGGTGACAGCTCCATCGCGAGGTCTTCAGCTAAGGTGCCCGAGGTCGGAGGAGTCTCCCGTACCTCCTGCAAGTCCGGCGGTCGAGGTTTGCTATTCCCTCTAGTTCCGGCCATTGAGGGCCCATCTCCCCTTTATTTCTTTATTGCATTTAGTTCCTGTTAGCTCTAGAATGAAAAGCCCCCAAAAAAAATCCAAGTTCCATCATCTGAATCGACCATTCTACCGACTTGGCCGGAGCGCTCCTCCGGTCGTTCATCACCACGCCGCTTCACGCTCCTTCACGTCCATCCAGAGGTCCAGGCAGTTTGCCCTGGACCTCCTAACTCATTTTGCAGGTCAACGCACGCCCAAGCGTGCCTGGAGTCCATTTTTGAAGGTCACCGGAGCTTTCAAAGCCTCGCAGCTCCGCCAGCCGCCAGCGAGCGTCACGGCCTTCGCCGTGAATTTTTGACGACTCCAGGAGGAAGAGGAGGACCCCAGGACACTCCATGACCATTTTTAAGCCTTGCCATCGTCGGAGGATGAAGATCTGGGACGGAGGAGTTCGCCCTCGCCTGCGTTCTTCGCAGTTCTTCCTCGTAGTCTCTCCACCGTTGGATCTTGGAAGCGTCCCAGGTCGAGCAGCATCCGTTGGATCGCGCCGCATCTTCACCATCAGATCATCTTCAAACGGTCTAATCTCTGCCGTCCACGCGAAGCGTCATCGACCGTTGGATTCACGCCACGTGTATAAGTGAAGATCTGCAGCCGTTGGATCCACACACCAGGGTATTTTGCATCTCAACCCCTGCGCCTTTTGTATTTACTTTTTAGTTCAAAAACTTTCGTTTGTAGTGTAAAAATTTTGTAAAATTTGCAATTAGACCCTCGCATTTATTTGATTTACACATAGGTCCTCTGCCACGTCACCTCACGTGACCTGTACACGTGAGGTGCGGGCATTTTGCACTGAGGCCCTCGGTCTTTTGAGTATTTCGTTCTAGTACTAGAACTTTTATATTAAGTGTTAAATTTTTGGAGAACTTGCATGTAACCCTCAGGTTTTGTTGATATTGCACTTAGGTCCCTGCCAGGCGCGTGGGAGTCACACGCCCTGGTGGGTAATTTGCGCCGACACCCCTGCGGCTTTTGTAATTTATATTTGGTCCTGGAAATTAAATATTCAGTGTTATTTTTGTGCGAAAATTGCATGTACGCACTTGAAACTTTGGATATTTGCATATATACCCTTGCTAGGCCTTAATAGTTTTGCGAACTTGTCTTATTTATTTGGACCATCATTTTAATTCCAAAAATTCTAAAAAATTACACTTAAGCTCATGTGTGATTGTACTTTAACGCCATATTTTTAGTTTTTGATTTTATTTTATTTTTCTATTTATTAAAAATCAAAAACATGCTTTTTGCCTACTGTCTAGCTTAGAAAATACCAAAAAATAGTGAAATACCTCTAAAAATTCCAAAAAAATTCCCGAGTGTGTATTTCAACCTATTTTAGTATCAGTCCAAAAATCACTAAAAATCTCAAAAGAAAAAACCTAAACATTTAAAAACACATAAAAACTTCAAAAAAATATATAAAATCAAAGAAAACTCAGAAAAATATAAACTCAGCTCCTGTTTGTTTTATATCTTATTATATTTATTTGAAAATTAGTTTGGGAAAAATTTGTGGCTATTTGCTATTTTTAATTCTCATTTTACCCCCAGCCAGTAGCTTGTCCACTGTTTTGCTTCATTTTGCTATTTAAAAATACCAAAAACACTTTGAAAAATACCCAAAAATCACAAAAACAGTAAAAAAATTATAAAATACCAAAAAGATTTTATTTCTGAATTTTTGGATATTTTTGCATATTTTTATAAATATTGTAGCACCTCTTTTATCCCCTTTGTTTATATTTTCCAATATTGAAAAAGAAAAAAAATTATAAAATATAAAATTATAAAAATCAGAAAATTTAAAACCAAAATACAAAATTAAAATTAATTAAAAAAAATTAAAAAAATTAAAACCCACAAAAAAATTCTTTGCTTGCATAGTGTAGACATCACTTACACTCACACACACACATTTATTTGCTTCTACCCTGTTTGCTCCCTGTGTACGAACTCTCTGCATACTTGTCCTATACATCTTTTGTGCAGAGTTAAAAATAAATTTTAACTCCACATTTATTTCTAATTATTGATCTGTAGTGTGGGTTAATTATTGACTAAATACATTTTATTGTGGGTCACCGCAGCGACCTCGGTTGTCTCCTCCTTGTGTGAGACGTACTCTTTAGACCTACAGTAATCTGTGTTTATCACACATCCATCACCCATCGTTCTCCATCTGTCATCATTGCGTGCCATCACCTGTGTGCAGGAACCTCCTCCCTACGTGTTGCCATCGAGATGGGGGAGGGGGGATTATTGTAGAATGGTACAGTGACAGCGTGATCAAGAACTACCATCGAAGGTTACGTGGCCGACGGTTACAGAGATCGGATCTCTCGGAAGACCTAAACATGACCATAGGGGGAGAGGGTAGGCTTGGCGAGGGGGTTTTCACGCCCTATAAATGTCGACCTCCACCGAGAGGAGTGGAATCATCCGAGAATAACCCTCGCTAAGGGAACCCTCTTCCATACCCACCATCTCGCTCTCCATCTCTTGTTCTCTCTCGAAGCAAGAAAAAGATGGTGTACCTCGATCCTTGACTTGTATCGAAGCTTTGCCCTCGATCCTTGACGATATTATAGCATGGCCTCCAGTCATGTAGTTTGGATTAAACATTTTCTGGAAAACTAAAGCCTAGAATTGGTCAAAGGATCAATTAAAATGTATTGTGATAATCAAGTAGGAAGCAGAATACATTGCGTGTAGCATGGCCACCATTCATGCAGTTTGGATTAAATACTTTTTGGAAAACCTAAGCCTATAATTGGTCAAAGGATCAATTGAAATGTATTGCATTAATCAAGCTGCAATAAGCCTGATTAATAGTGGGGTAAATAGTTCTAAAAAAAGTATATTTAAATCCAATATCATTATATACAAGATATAGTGGCAAAACAATAATATGATAACATATATACCTACAAGTCATATGCTAGCCGATTCTCTATCCAAGGGAATAGTAGCTAGCACCAACATTAAACATGTTGGTTTAATGAGACTCGGGAATGCATGAGTCAAGGAAGAGATCTTCATGAATAATGAACCTCAATGTAGACATTTATATACACAACACGAATAGTGGGAGCGTAATTGACTTAACCTTTGGTCAAGTGGAAAATGTAGAACAGTTCAATGACCATGTTTTCAAGAACTGTCGTTAACGGTTGTACGTCCAACGATTACGAGGACTGGGTCTGTCGGAAGACCTAACCATGGGCATGGGGGGAGAGGTCAGACTTGGAGAGGGGGCTTTCACGTCCTATAAATGTCGACCTCCACCGGGAGGAGTGGAATCATCCGAGAACAACCCTTGCTAAGGGAGCCCTCTTCCATACCCACCACCTCTCTCTCTCCCCCCCATCTCTCGTTCTCTCTCGAAGCAAGAAAAAGATGGCGTACCTCGATCCTTGAATTATTGTGGAGATATTTGTTACATTCTAAATATTAAATACTCCAAAATGACCATAACGGAAATAAAAAATATAGATAACAGACCATTAATCATAGCCATTAGATCGAGTATGAACATATGAGATGGTTGTCTTTCCATGCATCTAGGAAAGGCCAACCTTATTGGAAGTTTCACACACACACACACACACACACACATGTAGACACACACACACTCACTCACTCACTCACTCACTCACACACACACACACACACACACACGAGTAAAATGGGGCTGCCCTGGGCGGAGGGTGGGGGGGCTAACTTGGCTGGTCCCCCGCCCCATTTTTCCTTTTTTTTAAACGCATACGTAGAAATTGATAACTGTATCCTTATATTATGTAATTTAAGTTTCGTGCGAAAAGAGAGACTCCTACAACCTCCATCCAGACGGGGTCGATTTCAACAATTATACGACCACTAAAAATAATTGTCTAGATAGAGGCTGTAGGAGTCTATGTTTCGTACGGAACTTGAATGACATAATATAGGGATATAATGATGAATTCCAAATTTCATAGAAAATAGACATTCCTAACATATCCATCTGGAGGGGCCGATTTCAGATATTCTGAGACTATTAACATTTGATTGTCTTGCTTGATAAACTAGAAGTCTCGAATAAGTTGAAATTTTAATGACATCACGATGATATATTGTAATCTAAATATCCCAATGATTCATTTCAAAAAAAAATAGATGGGAAAATGCGTAGGTGTAGGTAAGTTACCTACATCATGATGTAGGTTCCCTTCTCTCTCTCTCTCTCTCTCTCTCTCTATATATATATATATATATATATATATATAGGAGTGATCCTATGAGAGCAAAAATTTGTGAGAGCATGAGAGCATGCATTATGGACCACATGATCCTGTCTTCTCTTTCCTGCTCTTCTCTCTCCTTGTTGGATCATGTGGTCCAGAATGCATGCTCTCATGCTCTCACAAATTTTTGCTCTCATAGGATCACTCCTCTATATATATATATATATATAGGATTTTTATCCAGAGGGCACTGTGCCCATTTGAGATAAAATGGGCCTCTAATTCCAGCCGTAAGATTTGTATCTCTCAATCCTTAAAAAATAGGAACCGTAACCAAAATGGAATTTCCTCTAATTGGAAATATTAAGCAATTCTATAATTAGTATACGTTTATGGAAACGTGTATTGAGAGTTCAACGAGAGGAGATTGATCTGGCATTTTTGGATCTAGCATTTTGCAAAGTGAGGCGATCAATCGTGGAAACAGAGGCGAACATTTTTATCTATTGCAAGGTATTATATTTCGATTAGATTTTTATTTTCATATTTTGATTTGAATCTGATAGTATGTAGAAAGAATTAATTTTTTTGGACATTTTGATTTGAATCTGACTGTTTATAGACCAGATTTTGATTTTTTGTTATGTTTCTGGATCATGAGAAAGTGGGATTTGCAAAGATGAATTGCGATGTATGATTTCTCTTTCGATTTCAATTTCAAATGATATTGACTTGCGATTGGGTTTGTATCATGAAATCTCAGAAGGAATGATAATCAATGATTTGTGTTTGGATATTGAGTTTTAATTTGAGAACTTTAAAAAAATCATAAGGATACTGATATTGTATCAAAAGTTACTGGAGTAACTCATCAAATTACTTATGCTTTGCACCGAGTTACTTTTATAAATATAATTCTTACTTTTCATGGACATAATTTTATCTTTCATGATTAATGGTTCATATTAGGGATATTACTGACAATTCATTAGATGTTACTTGTGTATGAATTTATTCTTACTGAAATAGATAAAGATATTACTTAAATAAATGCATCGTCTTCCAACATAATATGTTACTGATGTAATTCTTAATTTTCATGTATATATATTTCTCTTACATAGTTATTGATTCATCTTACAAATGCTACTGACAATTTATTATTTCAGGTTTGCCAGATGTCTGGACACTTATGTTTCGTGGAAGAAAAAAACAAGAAGTGTTGATGATCGTTGCATACTTATTGACTAAAGAAGCGAGAAGAACATATTTGACAATAATATTAAGAACAAATCATTCTGTAACTAATAAAAGAGGTCATTAACAAATACATTTACTGAGTACATAATTGATGTGTAACTATAATTTCAGTAACTAATAACAATGAGTAAGTAACATGGATATGAATCTTCAGTAATTGTGCGTATAGCTTCAGTAATATTACAACTCAATTATCTAACAATTATTCAGAAGTACTAAGTAACTATTTCTTCGGTAACAATCAGAACGAGTTCAGTAATATGAACATTTGTAATTAGTAATTGTTGTATAGACATTAGTAATTTATCTATTCATTAATTATTGTATGGACAATAGTTACTACAACTTCAGTTATAATTTCATTGAGTTCAGTAATATGGTCAATTGTAATCAGTAATTGATGTATTGACATTAGTAACTTTGTACAAGTGTTATTAATAAGAATGATTGAAAGACAAGTAACACCCAACAAATAGCAAGTAACTTATACACAAGTTATCAGTAATTTTTTACGAATAAAAAACATACATGAAAAGTAGCATTGTACTAAGTAACTATATTATCAGTAACAATCAGAATGAGTTCTGTAATATGAACATTTGTAATTAGTAATTGTTGTATGGACATTAGTAATTTATCTATTCAGTAATTATTGTATACAAAATAGTTAATACACTTCAGTAATAATTTCGTTGAGTTCAGTAATATGGACAATTGTAATCAGTAATTGATGTATTGACATTAGTAACTTTGTACAAGTGTTATTAGTAAGAATGAATGAAAGGCAAGTAACACCCAACAAATAGCAAGTAACTTATACAAACATTATCAGTAATTTTTTACGAATAAAAAACATACATGATAAGTAACATTGTACTAAGTAACTATATCATCAGTAAGAATCAAAATGAGTTCAGTAATATCAACATTTGTAATTAGTAATTGTTGTATGGACATTAGTAATTTATCTATTTAGTAATTATTGTATGGACAATAGTTACTACGAATAGCAAGTAACTTATACAAACATAACAGTAATTTTTTAAGAATAAAAAACAACATAAAAAGTAACATTGTATTTATTTCAGTAATGTTTGCAATGGCATCAGTAACTTTGTATTACGAAAAATAACTTTGTATTTATTTTAGCAACTCAACGTGAGTCGTATTTTGATTGTCATCGAAGGAAGGAGGAGATTCTCATGGTTATTTTTAGAAAAAACAATGCGGTAATTAATGAGTACTCAATTATAACTCAAAAAAGGGAATTAAATTGCGAGTTATATGCGGTGGGTGGTTATGATAATTCATTCTTAACGCTAAATTTAGAAACTAATCAATTTTACGCAGAACCACAGGATCATCATCACACGGATGATTACGCGTGCCTAAAAATTCTCAAATCGGCACAGTGCTCTCTGGATAAGCCCTATATATATATAGAGAGAGAGAGAGGAGTGATCCTATGAGAGCAAAAATTTGTGAGAACATGAGAGGAATGATTCTGGACCACATGATTCTGTTTTCTCTCTCCTGGTCTTCTCTCTCCTGGGTGAATCATGTGGTCCAGAATCATCCCTCTCATGCTCTCACAATTTTTTGCTCTCATAGGATCACTCCTATATATATATTATATATATATATATAGGGAAAAGGGATGTTGAACCCCATGTGGAGGAAACTCATTGCACCCGAGTTCTCCACAGTCGGATTAAATCATCTTCTACTGTCGGATGAAGGGGTCCCGAACCCCAGCCTTCTCTCCCAATCCCACACCCTCCCATCCCCCACACCTAGTGGAACGAGAGAAAAACCCATTGGTCGCTCCGGGCTCCCTCACCTTCAACCTCCGCGGCGCGCACGCTACCCCCACCCTCCAGCCTGCCGCGCACGCGACCTCTCCCAACCGTGTGTGCTCCCCCTCCGTGTACCCCACCGCCCCTTCCCTCCAGCCTTCGTCGCATGCGCATCCCCTTCCCCTCCAACCTCCACGGCACGCGCTTGCATCCTCCTCCAGCCTACGCCGCACGCGCTTGCAACTTCCTCCAACCTATGCTGCACGCGCGCTCCATCCCCTCCATCCTCCACCTCGCGCACTCACGACCTCCTCTAGCCTACGCTGCACACGCATGCGCGAGTTCGTCCCGCTTCAGCTCGAGGCACTCTCAGCTCGTCCGCCAGTCCCCCACACAGAATGTAAATCTATGGTGAAGCCTATGTGTAAAGGGAGTGGATGCACAATCAGTTAATGATGCATCTGCATCTCATTTGTTATTATAATCAATATGTACATACTCTGAATGGCCTGTGAATGCCACTGCACATCTGATTCGAATGTATACTTTGTCTTTTATCCATCTCGATTGGAATTAACATTTCAATGGAGGGGCCATCTCTATTGAGGTGGGGGACCTGCAGAGATGGCATCTATATTAAAATGGGTAGGAATAGTTAGATGCAATACAAAAACTCATGCATCCTTACAGACAACTGGTTGAGTATAAACAAATAAGGACAACTTTTATATTCGGAAATGGTAATGAAGGCTCCTTTTTGTGTAACCAGACAGATCTACTCGCAATTTGATGACTGACCGTATATATCTTGTGTGCTCAGAAATGGTTCAAACTGAGTTTGAACAAAGCTAAGGACCAGATTGAACTGCCTGCAGTTAATAACTTCCCACGTAATCTTAGTCGAAGTTGTGTTCTTTATCATATATGGGTAGGATTCAGGTTCTTATCATAGATTTTAAGTTTTGGATTCTTAACATCTCCAGTTTTTGGAAGTTGAAAATCCAGTTAATTTCAATCCAGTGAATTTCAGTTGTGCATGCCTTTGCATTCCAGTTCTCTGTGTATGATTTTCAAAATCTTACTGCAGTGGAAACATGCTGGTGAGAATGAGTATGTCATTTCCATATGTTGTTTTGGGAAGCTATCAGAGTAATGCTCTTACTTGTAATCATGCCATTCATGACATTCAATTTCAGATATCCATGACTGCAATTGACGTTGGATATGAGATCATGTAATGGTTCCGCAACTTCAATAATGAGGGTGGTTTTCTTCTGTGTTCTTAAAAATCTCCACCACAAAAAAAAATAGAATCCCGTGACCACGTTAATATGTTTACATTCTCTTTTTCCTTTTCTTATATTAACAATGCTGAATACAAAAACTCCGCCTCCACACCATACATAGCAAAACAAACTCCACTTCTTTCTAATAACATGCATCCACACGCCATGACATAACGTACTCGAGCTTTCCCTTGGAAGAGAACCAGATACTGACGACATAATGAAATTTAAAGAAAGCGAAGTGATGATAACCAAATTAAAATAGTAACCGCTACTAACATTTTAATTTTAATTACAGGGGATAGATTAAAAAACAGCTTCTTAATCTTGTTCATTTGGTTCCATGTTCTATCCATCTGCTTCTCTAAACATCAACAACCTCCATCATTGCATTCTTTGTCACCACAAAGGATAGTTCAGTGGAGGTCGAGAAAACCTATGCGAATCATTTTTCATCTAAATATATATATGGGTAAAATGGGGCTGCCCCCTTGGGGGAGCTAACTTGGCTCTCCCCGCGATATTTCGCCCGGTTTTTTTTATTTTTTTTTGAAAATTTATTCAATGAATATTCATCACTATATCCCTATATTATGTTATTAAAATTTCGTGCGAAACAGAGACTCGTACGGCCTCCATCCTGACGGTCGTTTTTTAACGGTAACAGAATTGCTAAAAGCGACCCTTCTGAATGGAGGCCGTAGGAGTCTCTGTTTCGCGTGAAATTTGAATGACATAATATAAGGATATATTTATGAAAATCCACGGAAGAAATTTCGAAAAAAAATAAAAAAAGGGGCGAAATGGCGCGGGGGAGCCAAGTTAGCTCCCCCAATGGGGGCAACCCCATTTTACCCTCTATATATATATGGGGAAAATGGGGTTGCCCCCTAGGGGCAGCCAACATGGCTGCTCCCACCCCATTTTTCGTAATTTTTTTTATTTCTTTGGAAAAATATCGCCATGTATATTCATCCCTATATCCCTCCTATATGTCATTCGAATTTCGTCATAAACAGAGACTCCTACGGCCTCCATCTAAACGTCATTTTTTAATGGTCGTAGGATTTTTTAAATCGACCCTGTCTAGATGGAGGCCGTATGAGTCTCTATTTCTGACGAAATTCGAATGGCATATAGGAGGGATATAGGGGTGAATATACATGGCGATATTTTTCAAAAAAAATAAAAAAATTTACCTAAAAATGGGGCGGAGCAGCCATGTTGGTTGCCCCCAGGAGGCAGCCCCATCTCACCAATATTATAGTGAGCCATCAATCTCGTCCTTTTATTTTTGATCATACGGCTGGATTTAATGAGGCATTAATTAAATTAATTTAATGATTGAAAACCTATTTTGGTCATTTTCGTCACATTCTAAATATAGAATGTGATAATTATTTGACCTAAATCTCCCCTCTTTCCATTGATTGATGGCGTTCCCTCCCTCCTCTCTCACGATTTGTCATCGGCGTGCTGGACGGCGGCGGACCTCGCACGGGATGAGGGGTGACACAGATCCCTGGTGGTGGCGCATGCTCTCCTCCAGGTCGTGGTCGACAGAGGGGATGAGCGGATGCGATCTGCAAGTGATGGAGGTTCGAAGTAGAGCAGCGGTGGTGGATGCGGATGGCGACTCCTCTCCTCCGATGGCAATAAACGTCAACGGTGGCGGACGCGGTGGAGATATTAGTCGGCGACGGGTTTCAGACGGGATGGAGGTGCTGCATGGAGCAACGGTCGACGACGAAGGCAGCTATGGCCTCGATTATGAGGTAATGCACGGATTTACATTGTTATTTAATAATTTACATAATTGACCTTTCGATTTACATATTGATTCACTTTTTTACAAATCTCATTGTTATTTTATCTTATTTTACAGATCTCTCCGCAAATTTTACGAAAGAGCACGATATAGTTACAAAATGTCATACAAATTTTACAAAATGTATATATACATTTACAAAAAAAGACCGAAGTTTACAAATAGGATAATTACTCTTACAAAAACTCATTGGAGTTTACAAAATGAATGTACCCATTTACAAAACGGAATACCAATTTACAAACGAAAATGTGAAAAATGAAATCACTAAAAAATTACAAAAAAATACATTTTCACAAAAAACACGCGGACGTTTACAAAAATACGTTTGAACCCAATTCATTCGACGTAAAATTAATAAATAATTTTCACAAAAACACGCGGACGTTTATAAAAATACGTTTGAACCCAATTCATTCGGCGTTAAATTGGAAAATACCCGGTAAAGGTATGATTCAAAATTACCAAATCCAGAAAACATTAAATGGTAATTCAAATCCATTAAATGAGATTCGAATTTACAAAAAAAACGAGATGACGGAAATACCCTTTTGGATAATATTTTTAATGCAACCGTCAGATTGTGATCTGACGAATCCGATGGATGGCTCACCACAATATTGGCGAGACCCCACCTCATTTGAAAGGGTCCATATATATAGGGTAAAATGGGGCTGCCCTCATGGAGGGAGCTAACTTGGCTCCCCCGCTCCATTCGGCCCTATTTTTTTATTTTTTTGAAATTTTCTTCTGTGAGTTTTCATTAATATATCCCTATATTATGCCATTAAAATTTCGTGCGAAACAGAGACTCATACAGCCTCCATCCAGACAGGGTCATTTTTAGCAATTCTGTTACCGTTAAAAAATGACTGTCTGGATGGAGGCCGTATGAGTCTCTGTTTCGCACGAAATTTTAGTGACATAATATAGCGATATGGCGATGAAATTCCACGGAAGAAATTTTCAAAAAAAATGAAAAATCGGACGAAATGCCGCGGGGGGAGCAAAGTTAGCTCCTCCAAGGGAGCAACCCCATTTAACAAATATATATATATATATATATATATAGAGAGAGAGAGAGAGAGGAGTGATCCTATGAGAGCAAAAAGTTGTGAGAGCATGAGAGGAATGATTCTGGACCACATGATTCTATTTTCTCTCTCTCCTGAGTGAATCATGTGGTCCAGAATCACCCATCTCATGCTCTCACAATTTTTTGCTCTCATAGGATCACTTATATATATATATATATATATATATATATATAGGGATTTTATCCAATGAGCCCTATGCCCATTAGAAAGTTGATGAGCACCCGACCTCATCCATCGATTTTATATCCGACATCATCGATCGAAACTACTCTTAATCCATAACATGGTTTTGGAATCTTTCGTATTAGGAAAGTGATTATGGTAGATATTTTTCTCTCATTATTCTCTCACCAATTAAATAGGAAAGCAAATTTATTTTCCTTTTTGAATGCATTGATGCATCTACGTTTCCATGACCACACTGAAATCCCCATTAATTCAATGGATGTGGCATGGGAATGTGAGAAGCAAAAGCCACGAACAAGAGTCCCTCCAGCAACGACAACACCTCTCAACGCTCTCCAGGCAGCACCACGGAAGCGAGATGGTGGCACAACCACCATACATCATGCCCTACATCACGATGGCATTCACTTGATGGCTTATCGAGACCTACGTGGATCACACGTTCCTTTCTCTTCGTCAACGCCTATACATTTTCTTCTTCGTTGATTATTGGTTTCTAGAAGAGAAGAAGCTCCGGCCACCGCACATCAAATGAGGGGAACCTCGATCTCTCTTTTAGGGCACATGTTGTTTTGTTTCATTTCACATGATGTTCATAAATAATGATGAGTGGCTGCATACCACTCATTTTTTAGTATGAATCACATGTATATTATCTATTTTAATGGTGAGCTAACTTGTTCCATCAGAATTGTATCTCCGATCATAGTTTTATATTAAATAATGTTACAATAGTAAATAGTAACATATAGTCGGTATTTTTTACTCACTCAGTAGTAAAATAATAACGCATCATCAGTAATGCATCATCAGTATTTTTTATTCAAGTAGTAGTAAACAATAACTTTACATCAATAATGCAGTAAATAAAAATACATTAGTAAATAGTAACATAGCATCAGTATTTTTTAATCGCTCATTAGTAAATATCAACACATCATATGTAATTTATCCCGTTAATAATGAGAATATCAGTAACATTGCATTAGTAAATAGTAACACATAAGTAACAATTTTGATTTGTTCAGTAGTAAACAATAATACATCAGTAACACAATATCAGTAAATAGTAACATAACATTAATATTTTTTATTCAGGCAGTAGTAAATAATAACACAACATCAATAATTTATTCCTATAACAATGACATAATATCAGTAACAATATAATAGTAAATTGTAATACATTATAGTAGTTTTGATTTGTTCAAGGTAAATAATAACACATCATTAATAACACAACAATAGTAATAATAAAAAGATATCTGTAACTTTGTTTCACACATATGTAATAAATGAACGTTGGTTAGTAAATATAACTTTACCGCAACAAAAATGCCCTTTGGAATAAATGTAAATCAAAGAAGATGGACTAGTAAATGTGTTATATAGTTGTAATAATAAAAAAGAGATTAGTAACACATATATAGTAATTATAAAAAGCGGTTACTAATTCGACATCAGTAGTAAAATTTATTTTTATAGGTGTAACCTTACTACACATATATAAGAAACGAACATTGATTAGTAATGTAAATCAAATATTTGTAATAAAATATGTATGAAATTACCTATTATAAATCCAACGTCTCTTCATAATTTCTTAAAAAGGTATGAATTATGTTACTCATTTTGCAAACATTTAAAAGTGGAATCAATTAAATACCTTTTTTTGTAAAACCACTCAGTGGTCTTCATTCAATAAATAACGTTTGTAAATAAGAAACGAATGGCCCCGATCGCGTGCTCATTAGATTGCTAATGGGCACAGGGCTCATTGGATAAGCCATATATATATATATATATATATATATATAGGGGTTTGGGGGGAGGAGGGGGCTTATCCAATGAACCCTAAGCCCTTTAGAATTGTAATGAGTACATTCATTTTATTAAAGTTTTCTATCATTTTGAGTACAATACTTATTGGTTTACAATTGTTTTTATCGCATTCTCACTACTAGTATCATTTTCACAAAAGAGAACTTTAAATTAATATGAAATAATCATTAGTAAGAATAGAAAAGACATCAATAAAGCAAATAAACATATATCATTTTATATTAATAAAGGATTTTCTTTTTGTGAAAATGATTACTAATAGTAAAAATATGTATAATTTTTGTAAATCAATAAGTATTATACTCAAAATGATAGAAAACATTAGTAAAAATGAGTGTGCTCATTAAAATCCTAATGTGCTCAGGACTCATTGAACAATTTTCGTATATATATCACAATTAATAATATCTATAATATTATAATTGTAATTTCGATAATACTATTGTAAAAGTTCATGCACGTTTTGTAAAATCTGTATGAGGATTGTAAATCCACACCAACAATTATGTACGTTTTTCACAAAAATGTACGGTACTTTCGCGCCCTGCAGAATGCCAAGCATCTTTGTAAAATTCGAATCCACATTATAAATTTGCATCATGTATTGTTAAATAAGATCACAGTTAGTAATAATAATTGTAAATTTGGTAATGTCTTTGTAAAAAAAGGTCTCATATATTTAGAAAATATCTTTATATTTGTAAATTCTGGTCTGAGATTGTAAAATCCCCCCCTCGAATATATATATCTGAGTCTCATAAATAGTTTTTACCATATCATGGAATATAAATAAATGTAAATAAATAGATCGAAATTTGTAAAAAAAATGATACGATATTGTAAAATACGATCCGAGATTGTAAAAAAATACTCGAGATTGCAAAAAAGGATCTCTTATTGTAAAAAACCGGGTACGCCTTCCATCTCCAGCATCCTTACTCCACCCGCACCTCCTCCGCCCTTCTCCTCCACAACATACCTCCTCCATGCACATCCTCCTCTGCCCACACACCTCCATTCACGCTCTCCTTCAACCTTCTCCTCCATGATCCACCTCCTCCACGCGTAGCCATCACCCCCACACGACACCGCCTTTATTAGATACAAGAAAACAACCTTGGAGAACGCCATCACCGACCACCGTAGAGCAGCGTGTTGCATCCACCGTCTTGAGCGCCATCACCGACGAGCAGCAACTTCCTCCCCTCATGCCGCCATCGAGAGAGAGAGAGAGAGATGGAGGAGAGGAACCTCGCGCGACAATTGAGATCAAGATCGAGAGAGACGGTGGGAGAGAGAGAGGAAGAGAGAGAGGAAAGAGGAGATAATTGTGGAGATATTTATTGCATTCTAAATTTAGAATATGTTAAAATGACCCTAATGGATTTTTCAACATTAAAAATATATTAATAACGAGCTATTAATGACAATCATTGGATTGATTGCGTATGGTTAGGATGATGGGCTTTCCATGCACCCAGGAAAGGTTGCACCTCATTGGAAATATTTCCTATATATATATATATATATATAAGAAGAGAAGGGGTGGGGAAGGAGGGGGTGGGGAGTATGTTCATCAAGTGTAGGAAATTGTGTATTCATCACCTCCCATCTGCCTCTGATTCTATTTTGGGATGAGTGAGTTCAAGTAGCTCTGCCTTAAAGCATATGCAGAAAATGATGAACATGAAGTTTATACATATGAATCGCATACTCCCCAACCTCCATCCGTCCCTCCCTCCCCTCTCTCTCTCTCTGTATGTATTATGTTTATATGTATATGTGCTTATATGCATATGAGTTGATATGTATATGTCTCTCACTACAAAAAAAGCGGGATTGGCGTGCACATAAATGCTCGTTATGTGCACGCCTAGTGCCTGTCATGTGCACGCCCGGCTAGTTGGCGAGCACATGTGCTCGTTCAGGGCGTGCTCGCTTTTATGAGCGTCGCTCCGACTGGTTGGCGAGCACAGTCGGACGCTCTGTGCTCGCCCGCCTATCGGACGGGCACAAATGTGCTCGCCGATGTGATCCCCTCTATTAAATAGGTCGATCAATCAGAGAGCATATGCCAAGCACCTGGCGAGCACATGTGCTCCCCAAACTGATTTCCAGGAAAACAATAATAAAGGTTCGACGGGGTTTTGACGCCCTGTCGAACCTGTATAGCCTGTCAATAAACCACCGCAGGTACTTATAAGAGCTCCCTAAGTGTATATATATTATAGCAGTTCGTTAACTAAGATAACTAGCACTGACAAGTGAAATTCACGCAATATACATGAACTTAGAAACAAACATTCAAATTTAACATCTAAATATTACAAATATTTGTCTGTAGCAACAACGACAAGTAAACTACAACAAATACTATTATAAAAGTTCATATAAATTAAAAAACATGCTAAAAGTTTAACAACAATAGAAGTCAAACCAACAATAATTTACTTCTTCTTTGATCTAAAAAATTTAGACACTAAACCCTGCTTTGATTTCTTTTTTTCCTTCTCCTTTTCTTTGAACCTCGCATACATACGTGCCTCTTCTTCATGGTCGTTCTCCTCCTCCTCTTTGTCATCAGATTCAATCTCTTCAGGTTGAGATGCACGCCTTTGCGACCTATATTATATATGAAAGATATATATCTATTACTTGCATTTTGTAGATATAGAAATATAAAATTATTACTCATTATATAAGTAGAATACTTACATATACGCCGTGAACTCTTCTCGGAGCTTCGTCACCTGCTCCACCATCATCGCCATCTGCGACTCCATTGGAACTGATGATTGGGACGGTTGTGGTTGCGTGTACGACGGCTGAGAGTATGCAGAATAGGAGTGACAATGTTCCTCCACATAATATGGAGGAATACCACCAAGCATCTGCTTCCTATTCGCCACAACGTCCCTCTCCTCCAACACCTTATAAAATTTTCATTGTTTAATATAAAATTATATATTAGAAATGAGTATAATAAGATAATATTTATCTACATATACCTGCTTCCAGATCATTTTATCAAATGGCGGTTGCTCTCCAGTTGGATCGACACCCCATTTTTCTGCAAACAGTGCCAGATAACGATCCTGAAATACAAAGTTTAATATATATAAATTAGTTATAATATATCATTTAATTGCAAATAAATTGATAGACTTATCAACAATTCTCCTGCTTCAGGAGTGGACCATTGCGACTGTCCTTCTCTCCCACTCATGTGGGACCTCGACCACCACTCCTGAAAAGAGGATTCCCTTTCCAACCTGACTGTCTGAAAAAAAAATTAAGATGTAATAACAACATTGCATTATATTAAAGTAGATCTCTAAAAATTAATTTTAAATCGTAATACAATCTCCGCTCTAATCTGATTGTGGCTTTTAGAGCCACTTGTCGACTTAATCCTTTGTTTCTGGCGGTTTGTCCTTCCCGCTGTAGATCTTCTTCCAAACTCATCATCCGCAAGGAATGCATCACGGAAATCCGCCCATCTGCAAGGATTATGTTATGATTATTGATTATTTTAAAAAGTTTATTATAAATTATTTAACAAGTACAATACCTATCCTCCATACACCATGTTGGCGGGAACCTCTTCATCTCCTCAAAATTCATCTCCTCGCATCCCGTCTTCGCATGCGAGTCTCTCCTTGCCTTGAAAAATGTATCGCTCATTCTCTTTTCTGCCAAACGAATGAAGGCTCTACGATAAGCCTCCTTCCCCAGACCAGAGCCAAGGCGAAACGTACTCTGAAAATTACAACAAATTATAAGATACAAAAAACTTGACCAAAAAATTATGTATCACTTCTTAGAAATTTTTCTTACCAGAAACATGTCAAACAGTCTCTCCTATTCTGCAACAGGGATGCGACACCATCTAAATTGCATGGAAGTCAAGTGTGTCTTTATTATGTTGGTTATCTCCTTTGCCACCCTGTTGCTATTCACAAAATCCATGTATTTGCTAGAAATTTTAATTATGATACAATCTATAAAAAGGTGGATGGATGCTGAGGTAGATGGCTCTCCATAGCCTCCTACGTAAAAAGGTGGCGGAGGATAACCAAGAGACTCGTAGTAGGCTATCACTCGGCGGACCTCGTCGGACTGTGAATCAAGAACAACATCCGGGGTGGGCTGCCTACTAGACGAAGGTGTGTCTGAGGAAGATGGACGATTGGATCTATGTGATCCATGCGCCCCGCCACGTCCAAAACCTGCCATGACTGTAATAATGATGTAATAGTTAATTACGTATTTATTACTTAAGATTTAATTAATTCGATTATAATTGTGTAATAAAACTTACAACTAATCGTCATCATTTATTTCGGTGGGATTAAAGGATATTTCTTTGTTTTCTGTGTTTTCTGAGTCATCATTTCTGCAGTCAGCATCATCTTGTAAGTCAACACAAAAAACTTCATTATCAGCCAATCGAATCGATTCGATAATTGGGACTTCTTCTGTTAAGTCTATTCGTTCATGTGTCGGGGTGAATGCTTCATCTATGTCATCTTCCTGATCAGTGTAATCATTAGAGATATAACCTCAAGAATTTATCTTCACAACAGTTATTGTTTCAACGCTCTTTCTCTTCTTTGATATTTGTGGGAGATAACATACTTGATCCGCTTGAGATGCTAAGATGAATGGTTCAAATCTGCGTATAAATTTTCCCTGCACCACGTCGACAATATTATTTCTTCTATCAAGTACTACACCTCCATTGGGTTCATACCAATCACACAAGAAAAGAACTACTTTATTCAAGCCTGGTATACTATATTCCACTTCTAGTATCTCCTTTAAAATTCTGTAATAATTCATATGATTTTCCTCATAACAAGATCCTCGAACCATCACTCCATAATTTTGAGTTCTCAAATATTTATCGGAATTTAAGGTATGAAAACGATACCCATTACTGTAGCAAGAGTTGTATGATCGGACCCTATAAACAGGGCCTTTTCCAAAATGTTTTAAAGTATGAGAATAGAAATTACCACCGCTAACTGTTTCGAGCGGTCTTTAAACCAAGCTGGAAATTGATTCCTATAGGCGCTCAGAACTTCGTCATCTGAATACATAGGATTTTCCTCCATAAATTTCTTTCTAAATTCCCTAAAATTGGTAAGAGAAACATAAGAATTACTTGTACATGAATATATACATAAAGTAATACAAATACTTACTGAACATATGGTGTTATTTCCTCGCAATTGTCTAATACGTATAACTCTGCAGCATCCTTCTCTTGTTTCCATAAGAAACGTTCAGTTGCTTTTCCTATCAGATGAGTGGATGGACGAAAGATACTGATACAAGGTTCTTCATCGGAATAAATTGTCTCATTTCTCCTGCATCTATTGTGGATAGTATCCACATCTTCTGGAAGATATCTTGCGCAGAATGTTACGACTTCCTCATATATATATTGTGAATTTATAGATCCTTCAACTGTACTTTTGTTTCGAACCTTTCTTTTAAGAAAGAACATAAACATATAAGAAAGTAGGTTAAACATTTAGCTGAAATAGTAAATAATGCAAGGAGATTATAATATATTTAATTATCTTTCAAATGGATACATCCAACGATATTTTATAGGCCCTCCTACTTTTTCTTCCCATGGAATATGAATCATGCTCCATCGAATCGAAAAATGAAGGCAGAAATATCTTCTCCAGGTTACACATAATCATAGGAATATTTTTATTAAGATAATCCATCTCCATACGGTGTATACGTGAAGAGCATAGCACCTGAAAAAATCTGCTAACATCTGAAAGAACATCCACAATGTTTTTTGGTAACAATCCTCTAAACACTAACGGTAATAATCTTTCCATAAAAATATGAAGTCATGACTTTTCATTCCCTTAAATGTAAACTTCTTCAAATCGACTAAATTGGAAAAATTTGATGCATATCCGTCTGGAAACTTCAATTTGCTTGTCCATTCACAGACAAGCTTAACTTGATTTCTATCTAAGGTATATTTTGCTTTTGGAACTTCAACCCTTCCACTATCATGTTCCTTTATATGCAATTATGGCCGATTGCATATGATTTGTAAATCACAACAAGACTTTACTATATCTTTTGATCGACCGGTTACATTCATAATAGTATAGAAGATGTTATCAAACACATTTTTCTCTATATGCATAACATCTAAGTTGTGTCGTATCAGTAACTTACTCCAATATGGTAACTCCCAAAATATACTCTTCTTAATCCAATTATGACTGTCACCAAAACCAGGAAGGTTTTTTGTTTTATCTCCATTCTCTGAGGCTGATTTCTCTAATTGTTCCAAGTATGATAATATTATATCGCATGTCTTAATTGGTGGAGGATCTGAAAGATCAATTGTGTTCCTTTTAAAAGACTGCTTCTGTCGTCGATATGGATGATTATTCGGAAGAAGCTGTCTGTGACAATCAAAAAAACATGGTTTCTGACCGTGTTGAAGCTGGATTGATTTAAGAAGACGTAAATAAACGTCAATGTATTTTCCCGGATGTGTAGGTCCTGGTACCAACAGCGAAAGAAACATAAACTATCGCTTATTACATAACCATGGGGGTAGATTATTTGGCGTTGTCGTTACTGACCAGCAAGAGTAATCTTTAATTGTTCCATGAGGATTAAACCCGTCTGTACATAAACCTATAACGTAATTCCTTTTTTCGTCATTAAATGTAGGAAAAACTGACATCAATTCTTTCCAACAATCATACTCGGATGGATGCTCCATATACTCATCGACTTTATGTTCCGCGTGCCATGTCATGTACTTCGTCGTTTCTTTGCAATAATATAGTCGTTTCAATCTCGGAGTCAACGGGAAATAACGTAGAATTTTTCTCGATATTTTTGTTCTACTCTTACTAGCTGTCTGATATCTTGGCTCATTACATTTAGGACACCATTGTAAATGTTGGTATTCACCGTAATATAAAATATTGTGATTTATGCATAAGTCTATTTTAACTTCCGCTAAACCCATCTTCCACATCATCTTTTTTGTTTTGTAATAATTATCAGGTAATTCTGCATCTTCTGGTAACATTTTCTTGATAATCCTCAACATTGCATCAAAATTACGATCGGTCATATTATACTCCATCTTCATCGATAAAAGATCTGAAACCGCAGAAAGTTTTGAATATGTATTGCAACTCAACCACAATGGCTCTTCCGCTTTTTTCAACAGCTCGTAAAATTCTGCAGACTCTCCATATGGTTCGTCATCATCTAAAAGAGTAGGATTATATTCTAGACTCGCAACGCCCATAACCATATCTGCAAAAGGATTACTAGTGTCAGCTTCTTTTGCATCATTCATACTGTCCTCGAAATCCTCACCATGCCTCCACCAAATCCGATATCCTTCCATGAAACACACTCTATAAAGTTGTAACTGAGTTTTATCTTTTGATCTCTTCCTTATTAGCCGACATTTCTTACACGGACACAAGATAGTTCTATCTGAATCCACGATACGGGAACCTTGTGCGTAAGTAATTGTATAAATTCCTGAACACCTCTTTGAAAGGTATCTGCTATACATCCATCTACTATAAGGTTGTACATCCACTCTCTATTTGTCATATTGATGAACCTGAATCAAATAATTTATAATATCAAATTTAGGAAATTGAGGATATCTAACGTATCCCATTATTGAGATAAAAGATGAGAAGAGAAGTGTATTAATTATGTTATCACTGGAGCCCGTCCATAAGGATTCAAATTTACTAAAAGATGATCGTTGTCACAAGCATCTTTATTTCTAACGAAAATTCGGCAGCATAACCCTGCACCTCTCCCGTATACCTCATAAACCAATCGTAATTAACTTTCAAAATAATCATATTAAGATTATTTCGATAGTAAACTATGATTGATTTGGTATATCGAAGAAGAAGGGGTTATGAACCGAATTTCCGTAAGAAATAAAGAGCTTGTGACAACGATCATCTTTTAGTAAGTTTGAATCCTTACGGACCCCCTTAGTCCGGGATCTCCGAACTAAGGAAAGCTAATATAAATGTAATACTTTAAGATCACTTTACGTCATACATTTGTACATGCTACAAATGAGACTATAAAATAATCTTAAAATATTTATTCATTTATATTAACCAGGCAATTACGTATATTTGGGTGGTTAACGATGGGGATAGGGATAAGTGTGATCCTTATTTAGTGCCTAATACAGTGCTTGGGTCACTAAGAGTTAATGGACACCTGCAAAAAAATTCGAACCTGCAAACATCAAAATCCACGACCATTGGTCTGGGATAAACATCCCAAAGTGAGTCCATTAGTGCTGTGAAAAAATAAAAAAAATATAACACAGTTAGAGGTGATCAAATCCTCCAATGTGTTGCACACGCCACCCGTTGTGCAAGGCCACACACCACCCGGTGTGGAAGGACGCACTATGTGTGAAGGATTTTGTGCGATTTTCTAATAATTAATGGATAGTATTTTAGACTTATCATAAACCTAACTATAAGTTAATGTGATAAACTTAATCACAATAACTAAAATTTAATGTGAAAATAAAATTATCACACAATCAAAATTTTTGTTTGTAGTTATAATTATCATGCATCAATGATTTTAACTTAAATAAATGTCTAATTTTACATTCACTAAAAAATTATTATTCCTAAAGGATTTGTATCTCACATCACCTCTTTTAGTTGTTATGAAACTAGTGTTATGGCACTTCTATATATAAACATTCCTAATGTTATTAAACTATTCTTATGACACTTTTCAATGAACCTAATATATGAACCTAGTGTTAAACTAATATATCTCTCATTCCATCTATATCAACATTTACCTACATCACTATTTAAGCACTTTACTTATTGTGTCATTTAATCAAGCACTTAAATGATATTGTATTAGGCACTTAAATGATATTTAATCAAGCACTATTGTATTAGGCACTAAGCAACCTAGTGTTATTTCATCCATATTGGAGAAAAATTTACTCAAATCTAAGTAAAACTACATATTAAACAACTATAAGAAGCATAAGTAACAAGATTAACAACTAATGAGAATGAATTTAAGAACAAAAAAATAAAAATATCAAAACCCTAAATCTACTACAACAACTATGAAATGAATGATATATGCAAAACAAAGACAAAGGATGATAAGATATACGTAAAGAGGGTGTATGTGTGATTGAATGGTCAAAAGGGAAAGCTTCGACGCGCGCCCGATGGAGTTGTCGTCACCGGAGGGGATACGAATGGGAGGGAGTCGCGCAAGAATGAGGAGATGGGGACGCGCTCCTGTCTGTTTACGGGCGCGGACGAGCACACTTAAGTGCTCGCCCCGTGCTCATGCAGTGCTCGCCCTTAAAAATGACGTGCACTTTTCTCCGCGCCGTTTATTTCAACTTGGCGAGCACAAACGGTCGAGCACATGTGCTATTAATGTGCTCGCCCGTTTAATAAAACTTAACCGCACATCCACATTCAAATGGGCGATCATGCTGGCGAGCACATGTGCAGCCTAGGTGCTCGCTAGGCGTTGAGCGAGCACATGTGCTCGCCAAGTGCACGATAAACTGTGCACGCCAAAAGCGCTTTTTTTTGTAGTGTCTATATATGCATATGTGTATGTACGTGCATGCACATGTGCGCGTGCGTGTGTGTGGGTGTGGGTTTGTGTGTGGAAGGGGTGCATGTGTATGGGTATGGGCATGGGCATGCGCATGCGCGTGCGTGTCTACACGTGTGCGTATGCGGGTGTACACTGTGTGTATGTGTGCGTAACTGCTCCCTGAGAGTATATAAGAACAAGCTCCCACCCCTCTTTCCTTAGTTTTTCATTTTTCTGAAATGAAACTCATGGGAGATTTACTTAGAATTATAACTATAATGTATGTTTTTAATTTCATGTAAACTATTCATTCCCCACATGTCTATCTGAAAGGGTTCAATTTTTGCAATTATGAGACATTTAGCATTCGATAGTCTTGACGAATGGATAAAAGTCTCACATTGAGTTAATTTGTAATGACACCATTGTTGATATATGGAGATCTAAAACCACCTAGGATTCATTTCGAAAAAATAAAAAATAGGAAAAAAGAGGTGGGAGCATGTAAGTTGTATGTTCCTAGGAAGCATATACATTTTATCCTCTGTATGTGTGGTCAAAATATGTAGTGTTTCGTGATAGTATACGATGCACATCTTAGTGTCTCGATCTCATCAAGTTGACTCTTTAACTCGACTTATTCAAGTGTTCTTATTCATAGGGTATGCATCAAGAATGTCAGTCTAAAGATGGTCATCCCTTCTCAGACTATAAATACTCTCTGAATATCACTTTGTGATGCTAGTTGTGTTATCGATTCAACTCTTTATATCTACAATTACGCATCAGTTTTTATGATATAACTCTTTAGATTAACCAAACTAATTATGATATGTATCCCTATTCGTATTGAGGGACCTTATTAATAATGCAAACATAAATGTTTTTTTTACTTCAGATGTGATAATATAAATTTCAATAACTTTTATTCCATGATGATTCGTAATTTCTTACATATTTAACAATGCTAACATGGTCGAATAGCATTGGGATATCAGCGGGTAACCAAGAAACATGTGCTATGGTCTAGAAACATTGTGCTGCATGTTGTTTGGCGTGATTTCATTCGACAATGGTTGTTGAAGTTTATGTATTATTTAACACCTCGGCAAGCATGTCGTAGGTGAGGAATCGATGTGTCGGACAACGTACTTGATCTTGCCTACTACCTGTGTTAGCTAGTTATTGAATCTTGAGTGCTCGATCCTTGTGGTTGAGTACTTGGTTGTGATGGTAGTTGATTGGAATTTATGTTTGGTGTCGGCCACAACTTTTTTCGACTCATGTTGGTGCATCTAGAGTTCGACTTATGGTAGTTGGGTGTTCTACTATTCCAAGCCAGTTTCTCGGTTGAAAATTCTCAAGTTCAATATTCTATCAGATTCTGCTTGCTAAAAGCTCGTTTTCGATTCATTTCGAAAATAAACGAACTAAATCTGAACGCAAGTTTAGGCTCGATTAAATAAATGAGCTGAACCTAAAAATCATAGGTTCGCTCAAGTTCGATTCGTTAAAAGTTCGAAACACACATACACACACATATTTACAAATTCTTGTCCAGATAAGTGGACTTTATTTTGGGATAAGTAGATTTTGTCAAGCATAAGTGGACATTATTTACAGATACTTACAGGACAAGTACACTTTATGTTAGTATAAAGTACCTCAAGATAAATGGTCACAATCGTAGTTACGACATCCATTATCTATATGTCTACTTCTTTTCCCTTCTTTACACTCAAATTAACAGAACAGGTATAAACCTCATTTATCCTTTATCCCAACCTTATTCCTTATTACTCATCAGAATGAATATAAAAATATATTACAACTATATTTTTTCAAAGAGAATGAGCCTTATTAATCTAATTTTTTCAAGAGATGAAGATGAGTTAGATAAAGAAAAATATAAATTATATTTATTTTAATTACAAGAAAGGGAAGTTGTTCCATGGAACAATCAACTTGTAGCCATGGAACTACAATGTAATTTAGTATAAAATATAAAGAAAATAGATAAATATATTTTCCTATGCTGCTTTGGCTGTTCCATGGCCATGGAACAACTTCCCTTTCGGCATTCCAATTTATTTCTGATTATTTTTAACTTTTGTAATTTTTATTTGAATTTTATATATTTAATATAAAATATAAGGAAAATAGATAAATATATATATATAAAGTACAAAGAATAAATTAGATGGTATTATACAGTTATACAAATACCATGTTATCCCACAAAGTCAATTGTTACATCTTGACTCCAATTTTAATGAAATTAAAGACAATTTAAATATATAATATAAGTAGATATATCAATCTTTTCGGCAAATTGTTTGACAGATACTCTTGATGCATGTAAATACATCGAAGTAGAGATTCGCAGCTATTGCAGGTCAAGTTAAGAATACAAAAGCATTGAAGATACCATATAAATTATATCTCATGACACCTTCGTTTCGAATAAATGACAAGAGTTGTATATTTTAATGGCCACTTGAACAAAATTGATTAAATTCATGTAGATTAAATTCCAAATGACTTGAGTTTGTTATGTATAAAATGGTTTGTTTTTAGTTTAAAGAAACTTAAAATCAAATTGATCCAAACCTATCAAGCTGAGTAAGATATTTAATTAGTTCAAATTCTTTATCCTTAGATTGGATTTAAGGTCTTAAAGTACCTATAAGATTTGTAAAAATAAATATATTGTTGGGTTTGGTAATTAGATTAGAAATTCTTCAGGGATTCAAGATTCAAGGATAAGGTGTCTCATCAAACCACGATCATAGATTTCTCTCATAAAAAAATGAATAACTACCACTTATCTAACATAACACCCATTGTCCATCCTTATCCTTCCCCTCCTCCCGAACATAGAATAACAAATAACTACCACTTATCTTTCCTTATTATCTCCCTTCAACGTAACATAACAATGTCTTATCCCTCATTTTTCCCTTTTCCCCTTATGTTGTCCAGTATCGTTGGACTTTAATTTGTATCCCCCCCCCCCCAAACTTACAAGGTTATACCCTCATCATGGCACGATCCTTTAAAAGCTGCTGTATACACAAATGAGTCAAGATGTAACAAGCCGATCAAGGTCTCGAGCGTCCTCTATCAACTTTGTCTTGGATTCTCGCTCTTATTATGGGTAATTTGGTCCCAAGTTTGTGATCAGGGATCTAATAAGCATTCTCTCCTTTATCACCAACTTCTTGGTAATTGGCACTATGGTCATTTTTATATTGTTTGGTTGTTGATCCTACATTCTAGATTATGGAAAATATATTCGAATTCTCAAAATTATAGGTCAAAACTTGATTGGAGACTTTGTGGACAGCTAGGTAGTGAAGGGTAGTGTCAGAAGTACTAAATATTAGTGTTACAATAATGAAAGTAGAATAACACTAAGGAGATATTACATAGAGTAAGATATCTTCCTATAATTGGAGATATCTCCTCTTTCTAAAACGTCTTTATTATCCATTTCTCTGAATGGTTCCCTCCCTAATGGGAGTTGGAACATATATGCTATCTTTTTTTCCTATTGATTGCATTAGTCACAAGCTATACATCATAGGTGTAGGTTGAAGGAGGCTGAAACTAGCCATGTAAGAATAGATTTGGTAAACAAATGCTCGACAATTCTGGGAAGGGTGTTTGATCAATTTGAATGGATTTAGGTACTTCAATTTTTAGTTGAATTCGATTATGGTTGACAATGTCACTCATCAACTGATACGATGAGTGATAACTTATAACATCAACACAGATATGTCTTGTTTAGTGTGATAAATTTATGAATTTTACGACCACAAAGATTTCCAATATGATGCCCCAAGAAGTTAAACATTAAATACCAAAATAGCACTTAATGTTAATACTATCCTGTTAGATGCATCCATGTTTAGTTATCAAAGACTACACCATCCACAACGGAGAATTTGTTTATAGATCAACATGCTATAACAACTGCTTATAAAAAAAAATATAATGTACAAGACTTTAGTAATTTGTGTTCTTGTTCTTTCATTTATATCCTCGATCTGTAAAATTTTGTAGAATGGTAATAATTTTACACGAATAAGCTGCAACTTCAGAATTCTTCATCATTTGTTGTTGATCTTGTTACCGGTATCGACCATCGTCCAAGATGGGCGGTATAGTTGATGCACCTGATCACACCCCTGCCAGATGAGCCATCTGGGAAATCAAGAATGCTAACACTGCCTGAATCAAGCTGGAAGGAACCCAGATTCTCCATTCTTAGATTCAGGCAGTGTCCTATGAGTGCAGCATGCAGTGCAGGGTGTCCGACAACAACCACATTTTTTTCCTGCTCAGATTCACCGGACAGTTCAAGCAACAAGGAGCTCCAGGCTTTAGCAGACTGATCCCATAAGCTTTTAATTGTCTCTTCACTGAACCCACTAGTCCAGCTTTGCAGCCCAATAGAACTATTTGATTTGTTCTGTGTCAGACAGATATTTCTAATGATGTCAGACATTAGAACAAAGTATTTCAATATAATAAAATTAATCAAGTAAATAACCCACTAAAGGGCCAACCGATTCGTAAAGAATAACTCTGTATCATTACATGTCGAATTCAACTGAGAATGGATCAGATCAGCAACACACTAGTAGAACAACGATCAAAGAAAAGAAACACACAATCGCACAACACAAGGAATTATAGTGATTAAACAATGGGTCTACATCTACTGTTCATGCCAGGCTCTCTTCTTTTCTTTAAAGATATACGTTATTAAGTACCATGAGCGGCTTGCCCTAAGGTTAGGATCCATTCATATGCATCACCAACTTATATTCACAGGTTAAACCCCGCAACGTGGGAAAAGTTCATTCAACGGTAAGCAGATTTTACTCAAATATTCTCGTTAGCTATCAAAGCAAGGCTTCAAAAATAGACGAATTTTTCAACATAACAAGATTCCATGTAGCCAACTCTACTTTTAGTGGGAGAAGGCTTTGCTAATTTTTTTAGCCATCAAAGCAACGTGCGAGTGACATGTTAGGCTCTCATTAGCTATTAAAGCCACGTGCGAGTGACATGTTAGGTGGACCAAGAAGTAACGAGGTCCTGGAATAATGGCCAATGCCATTAGTTGAGCATTGTCTTAGAATCACGGATCGAAAACTCAATAGCATTGGGGTGACATAGGCAGCGGTGATTCCAGAGCTCGAAGACTTGAACATATTTTGCGAAAAAGTGTATAAATGAAGCAAAATCCACAATTCAATCTAAACTTGTACACAACAGGGTGAGCTGCATCACCATTTGTGTCCATGGTGTTGGGGACGGATCCGATCAAGCACCACGCGAATAGAACTACGGTCGAAGAAGAAAACACGTACAATCGCACTAGACGAGGATTTATAGTGGTTCGGCAATGTGTCTACTCCACTTGCTCACACCAGACTCTCTCTATTATTGCTTGCATTATTTTTGAGATACAATATGTGGTGTCCACGGGTCCCTCTTATACTACAACAAAAGAATGCCAATTGTATTCAGTAATCTCCACCATCATCTCTCAGCCAATCAGGATACATGAAGGATTAGGCATCTCAGCAATCCACAACCCAATAGCTCTCAGCCAATCAGGATGCAGGAGGCGGATCAGACACCTCAGCAATCAAGCCCAATAGCTCTCAGCCAATCGGAAGCAGGAGGGAGATTAGCCACATCAGTAGTGTTCTCCACTAGTATTCAACTAATCAGTCTTCACAGGATAAATCTCAAAATCTCCCACTTGAAGGTTGGTTTATGGTACATGTCACATCTTCAATAGTCCTGGTGTAAGCTTTCCCATCTCTTCTATCTTTAAAGACCAATAGAAGATGAACACGTCTTCAGCTTCTCCACCGTTACAGACTTTGTGATGATATTAGCAGGATTTTCTAATGTGTAGATCTTCTTTAACTTAAATTGTCCATCTTCTAGTTGTGTCTGAATGAAGTGGTACTTCACATCAATGTGTTTAGTCCTCGAATGAAAGACATAATTCTTTTCAAGATGAATTGCATTTTAACTGTCACTAAATAATTAACAATCTTCACATTCTTTATTCAGTTCTTTCATCAAATCCTTCAGTCATATCATTTCCTTGCAAGCTTTTGTTGTCGCCACATAGTCTGCTTCTGTGGTCGAGATGGTCACTGTCTTCTGGAGTCTAAAGATCCAACTAAGGGATAGACTCCCCAGGATAAAGACATACCATGTTGTGTTTTTCTTTCCAGCGGTATCTCCTGCAAAAACTGAGTCCACAAAACCTCAAATGGAAATGTTAGTGTTTCCATAATGCATGCCATGCTAGAGGTACCTCTCAAATAGCGAAGAATCCATTTCACAGCTTTCCAATGTCCCTTAGCAGAATTCACTATGAATTTTCTCACACCTCTCACTGCATGGGAGATGGTCGGTCTTGTGTAAACCATTGCATACATCAAACTTCCAATAGCAGACCAGTAGGATACTTTTGACATGTACTCATGCTCCTTCGTAGCAGGTTCTTTCGCCTTTAAAAGTTTGAAGTGTCTCTATAAAGGTATTAGAGTAGATTTCGCATTTTTCATATTAAACCTCTCAAGTACATTCTTGATGTAATCTGACTGAGACAATCTCAGTTTCTTGTTCTTCATGTCTCTGCTAATCTCCATTCCAAGGATTTTCTTTACATGATATAGATCCTTCATCTCAAACTCCTTGGACAACATTGCTTGCGATTTGTTATTTCTTCCTTACTGGAGCATGCAACAAGCATGTCATCTACGCACAACAATAAAATGATATAAGACATACCAAGCTTCGTGAAGTAGCAACAATGGTCAGCATGACACTTGTGGAAACATGTATTTGTCATTAAATCATCAAACTTTTTGTACCATTGTCTTGGAACCTGCTTCAATCCATAAAGGCTTTTTCTAAGATTGCATACCATGTCTTCTTTTCCACTCGCTACATAGCTCCCTAGTTGTTGCATGTAGATGTCCTACTCAAGATCTCCATGAACCTCTACTTCTTTCCACTTGTCAACACCCAAAGCCTCATTTCTCCTTATTTATAACACCACTTCCCCCCTTCTTATTTTCTCTCAAATTCTCAATTTCTTCTCCAACCGAAGGAGCTTCAACCCCCTCCACCTCGTTGTTGCAGCCATAGTTGTTGCCCCTCTTGCTGAAGTTGCATCCCCTTGCTGCCTTGAGTTGCTCCTAGCAGCCATTTCATGATGTTGTTGCAATAACAGCAACCATCTGCTGCTGCTCTCCTCTCCTGTTGGAGTTGTTCCAAGCAGTCGGAAGTCCCCCTGGAACAACCTATCAAAGTATTGCTGCTCCTTGCTCTTGGAGCTGCTGCATGCAAGTTTGAATCTCCAAATTTTGGAGAAATTCAAAGGTACAATCCATCCACACCTATTGATGTAATCTATATATTTAGATTAGATTTCAACCCACTATCATATGCTCCTGATTTCATGTTTAAAATTGAAAGAACTGGGAGTGATTTGCATGTTATTAGACCTACATTCAGATATGCTCCTGATTTCATGTTTAAAATAGAAAGATTTGGAGGTGATTAGCATGCAAGTAGACCCAATTTCAGACCACTATATGCTACAGATTTCATGCTTGAAAGAGGAATAATTGGAGTTGTTTTGCATGCAATGGATTCTAAAATCAGACCATTATTTAAGCTACAGATTTCATGATAAATATGATGAATGTTAGAAAAATAGGAAGCAGAAGCGAAAACATGGATAAAAGAATAAAGAGCAATAAGAACGCGGGATTTTAAGTGGAACCCTACTCCGTGAGGAGCGGGATGAAACCACGGGAGAAGGCCTCAAAGGGCCGTGTTTGTCTATTGACCTTCTCATCTGTTACAGAAGGCCTGGGCTCTTTATATAGCCTCCACAGAGCCTCCAAGTCCCACCACTGGTAGATGTGGGACTAAACTGTTGGATGGGGTAAATCGATCCTGGACGGATCCATTTACCCATCTCCCTCATAACTGACGCATACATCGAATACTCCAACACTCCCCCTCAAGCTGGAGCATGCAATGCTCAGCTTGGACAAACAAAAAGAAACTCAACCCACGCTACAAGACACTACGAACAATATCAACCCAATGCGCACAACTGCTGCTGTCGAGGACGTTGCTTCTCATGCCGTGCAGGTGAGGAGGACGAATGGGCTGGAGTGTGAGTCTGTTGAATCTCCTCGTCGGAGAGCATGTGCTCTGAACTGCGCCTGTCAGAGTCACTGCAACTGAAAATGAGTCTCCTCGTCGGAGTACTCTGGCCTGCCACAATAATGTGGACAACTGCTCCATCTCTGAAAAGGGCCGAACTGAAAAAGAACCGTGGCTGTGCAATCCTCGTCGGAGTCCACGGTCGCTGGAGAATGGAGTCTGAAAATAGTCTCCTCGTCGGAGAACTGTGTCTCTCCCATCTGGCTCAGAGAATGGTGCACTACTCTGGTGTATCTATGATACCACATGAAACCCTTGTCAACATGGCATAGGGAATGATCCTCTATCTGAAGTCCCTATGGCTCACATGAAGACTAGCCGAAAACAAGAGAAGATGGGGACCATACAAAGATGGCAAACATGTGCTCATCTGAAAATGACTGCAAACATATGCGTGTCTGAAATTGAGTCTCTCTCTGGAGATCTCGAAAATGGGCCTCTCATCATGGATTACCTCGAACTTGGACTCTGACCAATCTGAATGTCGAGTCTGAAATCTGAACTGTCTTTGTAGAGTCTGAAAATCTGGATGGTCTGACGAATCTCTGAATCTGGAAGAAGACCTGTGACTCTACATATACTCCCCCTTTCTCCCATACTTGTCGGAAAACATGGACGTCGACCAAGTTGGGAGAAGACAACAATGATGGGGACAAAACAAAATCACTTAGCCGATCACAACTTTGTCGGCTTTTCAAAACATTCATCATCATTTTTTTAAACATTTTTTTATAAGCCGTTGACATTTTTTTTCCGGCTTTCGCAAATCATTTTTTTACGGCTCTCCCCTTTTTTATGCGTACGGTTTTTTTTGTGCGCGCCCCTTTTTTTAAGACAAATCTCCTCTTTTTTCCCTTTTTTTCTCTTTTTTTCTCTTTTTTTATCTTGGCCCACTTGGGCCCAACTTCTTTCTCTCTCTCTCCCTCCCTTTTTAAAAAAAATGCCTACTTGGGCCTTACAATAGCAGCCCGGGGCTTTACAATAGCAGTCCGTTCCCACGTATGGGAACCCTCTCTATGCTATCGCTGCCGCTGCCCCTGGAGCCTGGGGGTTCGCGGGCTGGAGGGTTGCGCGGGGTGCGCCATGGGACTCGGAGGGGGCGTCGCCAGGGTCGATGGGAGAAGAGAGGCGGGACTCAGGGCCTGAGATCTGCTGCGGGATGCAGTCTGGCTAGCGCCGCCTGCCAGGAAGGTGATGCTGCCCTGGAGTTGCTAGGGTTGCCGAGATGGGGCGCGATGCAGGGTGCTCCTGCGAGTTGCGCGCCGTGAACTGGGGTTTCTGACCGACACCGCCCAGGAGATGCATTGCATAGGGAGTTGACGTCTGCCTGGGGCTCGACGCATGTACGCCTGGGATTTCCTCGCCACCTGCGCGCGAGATGAAGGACCGCCTGCGTGATGTTCTTGTCTCGGCAAGGGCTTATGCTGCCGGCGATGGAGGGGTGGTGGCTTCGGGAGAAGGTAGAGGCACCGCCTTTGGAGGGAGAGCGCGAGAGCAGACTCGCGCCATCCGCGCGAGAGGAGATCTTGAGGATGGAGACCCGCTAGGGCGGCGTCTGGCGATGATGGGGCTTCCAGGGCCGCGGCCTGGAGTCGTGCTGCTTGGAGAACTGGAACACGCAGTGAGGGCGCCACAAGGAATTTTAGGGTTTCGATGAACCCTATAATTGTTGAACGTGATGAATCCACAAATAATCAGACCAAGCAGGAAGTTGATGAAGGATGATGTGCCGCTAGAGCAGGGTTGCCCCTCAGCAGAAGGCTGGATCACGGCCTGAATGAAAATTGAAATGCGACGAGTGTGCCGCTTGCAGCCATAGAACAAGGGTTTCAAAAAACCTTCAACGTGATTAGAGATGGAGGATACCAAAACTTAGGGTTTTCAGCAACAAACCATATGATTCTTTCACAAACATGAACTTGAATAATCTCATATATAATAATCTTCATCAAAATCAACTCTTGAAAAATACTCAAAAAAATTAAGAACAAGTCTCCGAGAATCGAACCCGCTCTGATACCATGTAAGAAAAATAGAAAGCGGAAGCGAAAACATGGATAAAAGAATAAAGAACAATAAGAACGCGGGATTTTACGTGGAACCCTACTCCTTGAGGAGCGGCATGAAACCACGGGAGAAGGCCTCAAAGGGTCGTTTTTGTCTATTGACTTTCTCATCTATTACAGGAGGCCAGGGGCTCTTTATGTAGCCTCCACAGAGCCTCCAAGTCCCACTACTAGTATATGTGAGACTAAACTGTTGGATGGGGTAAATGGATCGTGTAGGGATCCATTTACCCATCTCCCTCATAACTGATGCAAACATCAAATACTCCAAATGGTTGGAATTTTTGCATGCAATTATAGCCTAATTTCAGATCTAAGAATATGCTCCAGTTTCATACCTTTAAATTTTAAAATGAGGTGTTTTTGCATGATATTAACTATGAACACAGACCTATTACAATACTCCAATGTTTAAGATGGAAAATTTAGGTGTTCTTAAATGTATTTGAGTCAAATTTCAGACCTAATAAATAGCTCCAGATCTCATGTGTTTAAAATTCGAAATCTGAGGTTTTTACATGGATTAAATCCTAATTTCAGACCTATTAAATTGCTACAGATTTAATGATTATAAGGATGAGAAATTAGGTATTTTTGCAAGTAATTGAGCCTAAATTCAGACCAACATTAGGCTCCAGATTTATGATTATAAAGATGAAAAGTTTACGGTTCTTGATTGAATTAGACTCTCAATCCAAATCAATTACTAGTCCTTAAGTCTCATGACCTTAGAGAAGATATCTTAAGAACAAATATTAGGATATTGATACCCTTCTCTTAGAAGCCAACAAATAGTTGACCCATATGGAACCATCATCCAAGAATAGCAATTATAAAAGATTTGGATGTCAATGTCTATAAGGTTCACCTATTCTTAAATAAATAACTCAGAAAGATTAAATCAATCTATAATAGCATGCGATCACTATTAATGAGTTGTGACAAGCTACCTGGATCTGTAAAATTAATTACACAAGACGTTATTAAAGGAATGTGTAACCAAGTACGTCTGTATGATGGTGAATCAATGATGACAATTAATAGGACCAGTGATGGTGACCCTTACACCTGACTGTATGAGGATGCGGTGACCCGCAACTGGGCAGTCAGTTAGGGCAGCGGCCGCCTAGTGCGTGGGTCTAGGATTCCAATTTTTTCTACGATTTTTTGTGAGCTCGTAGTCGGTGTTCATGAAATCGGCCGCACGGGCCGCATATGCAGCCGCATATGTCTGTGCGGCATGCAGACTGAATCGATTTCATGAATCGATGCATTATGCGCCCTCCCTGCATATGAGGCCCGCATATGCCCTGCATACTACAACAGCTCCAACTTTCCAATGCTCTCATTCAGGTGCTTAATTATGCAGCTCTGCCTCTTCCTCCAATCAATTGTAAGAATATGACATGCATTTGTATACAATTGCAATGCATTATAACATTATATATATGCAACGTTTTATGTTTTTCTCATGTATTGTTTTCATGAGTATATGTAATGTATCATCAAATATTTTAATATATACCGATCGAGGTTTTCATCATGTAGTGCATGTATGTGTATTGAAGTTTTGTTACTATGAATAATCTAATATGTGAAGTTTAATGGTTAACTGTTTTTTGTGATCAAATATTAGGCAATTAAAAGCATATACTCTACCATCTAACATAAACCATTTTTCTTATATCTTCTTTAACTCCATTTAGATACATAAACTTAGTACTAATGTTATTCATAGATATTTATTTATTTTTAAATTAAAAATTAGAAAACGATGCAGAACCGCATATACCCTGCATATGCCCCCGCATACCGCTTATTCAGTATTCGGTGCCATGTCCGAAAGCATAAGCATACCGCTTTCCTAAACCTTGCTCGCAATTTTTACGCTTCTCTGGGATCCATGTATTTTAGTTTGACCAGTTCCGTTGATCATGTTTCGATAGGGTGCCTAGGCTAGAAGACCCTTGATTTTTTTTACAAGCTCATTTTGCCCGTACACTGGTGGGCCGGACTGCAGTGACTCGGATCGAAGAGTCTCTCCCACCCGTCTCAGGGGCATAGTTGGAGTGTGCCTAACTTTCTCCTAAATCGCTCTTCCACTGGGAAGGCAAGACGGAAGAGTCTCTTAGGAGGCTTCCTCACCGCTTGAGTTTGGCTACTATTGTGCCAGTAGGTGTTGGCGATGATATAGATTAGATCATGAAAATCTTCATCAATCATCAAAATCGAATAAGATCCATCTTCGCATCTTACATTTCATAACAATGATAAAGGAAATAGTTTAGATCTAGATCATCATTTCATCATGATCTTATAATGAAACAAAGAAATTGGTAAGTGTTAATAGTTGAGGTGTGGTGAGTTGAAGTATGGTAAATGAAAAGGGGGATTCGTATGTGGAATAACCAGAGAACCAACTTTCTATGTGTTAGGAAAATAAGAAAACTTGTTTATTCCATCAGCCCTAGGCTCTCTTATATAGGAGAGTAGCCTATGGGTAAATTACATAAAGAGTCCAACGGGAAAGTAAAATAACAAAAGAGATACATAAGTGAATAATATATATCTACACTCCCCCTCAAGATGGAGCATAGATATCAATCATGCTCAGCTTAGACGCGCACTTCTGAAACGGCCCTCGCAGTAATGCCTTGGTAAAAATGTCTGCCGTTTGATTCTCTGAACTAACATGGGATATAGCAATGAATCCCTTCTGAATTATATCACATATAAAGTGACAGTCAACTTCAACGTGCTTGGTTCGTTCATGGAATGTTGGATTATTTGCAATGAACAAGGCCGCTTGATTGTCACATTCCAAATCCATAGGAAGTGGGACATCTATATGTAATATGTAAGCACAGCCTTTACCCACATCATTTCTGTGCTAACCTGTGCCATGGCCCTATATTCAGATTCAGCACTAGACCTTGCCACAACAATTTGTTTCTTGCTCCTCCATGAGACTAGAGAATCTCCAACATATACAGCAAACCCAGAGGTGGACTTCCTGTCCTTGGGACACCCTGCATAGTCTGCATCTGCACAGGCAAAGATAGTAATCACCTTGCCTTTCTTAAACAGTAAACCCGCACCTGGAGATGACTTGAGATACCTGAGTATCATATATATGGCATCCATGTATACCTGACGTGGTTGCTTCATGAACTGGCTCACTCGACTCACAACGAAGGATATATCGGGCCTGGTAATAGTGACATAAAGAAGTTTGCCCACCAGTTCTTTGTATCTTCTCCTATCCACCTCCTCTGTATCACCATCATATAACTTCATACTAGGATCCATAGGTGTGGTAGCAGGTCGGCAACCAAGCATTCATGTTTCACTCAACAGGTCAGTGACATATTTCCTCTGAGACATTACCAACTCATAAGGATTTCCAGCGAACTCCAGTCCCAGAAAATATCTAAGAACTCCAAGATCCTTGGTAACAAATTCACGACCCAGCATTCCTTCGCCTCCTTTATTCATTGTTCATCATCACCTGTAATCAGAATGTCGTCTACATAAATTATATTGCAATAATACTTCTGGAAGTCCTTTGTACAAACAAGGAATGATCAGCATTAGAACATTTGTATCCATGTTTTTCAAAGAGATCTGAGAGCTTCTGGAACCACGTTCTGGGGCTCTGCTTAAGGCCATAGATAGCCTTATGAAGTCTACATACCTTAGGATACTCCCCCTCAACAGCAAAACCAGGTGGTTGTTGCATGTATACTTCCTCCTGTAAGTCACCATATAAGAACACATTCTTCACATCCAACTGGTATAGCGGCCAATCACGAGTGACCGCAACAGAAAGCAGGATCCGTAGAGTGGAATGGCGGTCCAGCAGCGAGAATGTATCAAGATAATCCACCCCATATGTCTGTGTAAAGCCACGAGCAACAAGACGAGCCTTGTATCTGCCAATACTGCCATCTGCATTCTGCTTGACTGTAAATACCCACTTGCAGCTCACTGGAGACACATCAGCAGGTGCAGGAACTAGACTCCAGGTTCCTCTAGACTGAAGAGCTGCCATTTCTTCCTCCATGGCTAGACGCCATCTACTATCCTTCAGTGTGTCTTGGTAATTCCGTGGAATAGCCACTGCTAACAATGCGACGACGAAATTCCTGAAATCTCCAGTTAGTCGATCAAATGACACAGAAGCTGCTAAAGGATATGATGTGCAGCTCCGCTTCGACTTTCGTAGAGCAATAGGAACATCTAAATCATATGTGTCCTCGTCTGGCCTCTGTAACACATCCTTCTCAGAGAAATCATCAGATCCATCAATAGTAATATCTTCATAACATACCTCAGGCGAGCTAGGTGATGAGCGATGACCATGAGCTGAAGCAGGCCTACGGGTATAATGAAATGGTAATAGTGAAACGGGTATAGTGACAGGAGGTGTAGACGATGGTAACGATTCTGATGGTGGTGGTGGTAGTGGTGGTGACATGTAAATGGCATCAATATTAGCAGGGGTATCAACTGATCACCTGAGGCTGAGAAATACATAACAGATTCAAAAAATGTAACATTAGCACTGACAAGGTAGCGCCTGGGCAATGGATCGTAACACTTGTACCCCTTCTGAGTTTTGGAGTACCCAACGAAGACACACTTGACAGCCCTAGGAGAGAGCTTGTGAGTCCAGGGAGACAACTGGTGGACAAAAGCTACCAAACTGAACAGACGAGGAGTAAGAGAGAACAATTCTTTTTCAGGGAAGATAAGAGAGAAAGGGATCTTCTCACCTAGAACAGATGACGACATACGATTGATTAGGTAACATGCAGTAAGAACAACATCACCCCAGAAAGAGTGAGGAGCATGACTTTGTATAAGAAGCGACCTGGTTACATCCAGCAAATGGCGATGTTTCCTTCAGCAACCCCATTCTGTTGGGAGGTATAGGCACAGGATGTCTGAAGTGATAATGCCCTGGAATTGTGTACTCATGTCCTATCTAGTTACTTCTCATCCCAAGTCTCTTGTTGATACATAGGATATTATATGATTATAAAAGCAAATGTTTCCACAATAACACGTGTTATGATGTAGATGGTTAAATGAAGTGTGAATGTCATTCAATTACGGAAAATTTTTTCTTCATTTTTGTAACTTAGTACGATCAATCATAAATTTTATAAGAGAATGTTGTGTAAACGGGTAACGTGGATCCTGGAATCGTTACAGGAATGGTATCAGAGCAGTGGTACCCTCTATACAACATTCATAATAATTCTGATCGTATTAAGTTCCCGGATAGCGACAGTTCTCTAATTTATCACGAGTCTAAGAAGAAATGAACGACATTCAATACACAAGTATTACATTTGCATTTAATATTCATATAATGATCTCAGGAAGAGAAAGAGCACAATCATATAATTACAAACCATCACTATTACGACTAAAAATGTTGGTTCTTGTATAGAAACATGACGTCAACGACCGACCAGGAGATAACAGATTAGTTGGTGTGCATCATGGCTACACTTACGGATCTCCAGCATCAAACGGCCATGAGAGATCAACAGTTGGAGATGAGAGACCAGCATGATTAGATTTTAGCTCAACAGACTGAGATAGCTGATAGGTAGGGGATATCGAGATGAGATTTGAGGAGTTATCTGATTTCACATACCATCCTTCACATGATATACCATAGGGACAACCACAGTCCGTAGACGTTCAACATCCTCAAATTGATGGTATGCGATGAGGTACTAGCACATGGAGCAGATGAGGGAGATTATGGCAGGGAGCAGGACCCTTTACTTTTTGCATATGAGGACGCGTACGAGCACTCAACCATACACAGGCATCAGTCGATTTTCATTTCAATCAGCGAGCCAATGTGTATGCGTTTGACGGCACGAGGACACCAGATGAGGCAGAACAATGGCTGAAGAGAGTGGTGAAAGTACTCTGTATGATTCGTGCACACAAGACGTGTGGTTACCTTCTGCGGATTACTATTGGACTATAATTGTTGTAAAAGTCAGCCGACTAGGCCGACTAGTCGGTCCGACTAGTCGAGTCGGAGGGGTAGCCGACTCAACTAGGCCTAATCGACCATTAGTCGGTCAACCCGACTAATCGGGCCGACTACTTCATCGACTTTTACATAGACATTTTTTATTTTTTATGTTTTTATTTTTTTTTAAAAGCAAACCTATTCTATTATGCTTAATGTTATATTTAAAGTCAATTACTTCATTTACTAGGAGGATACCCGCGCTTCGCGGCGGAAGGATAATTTTTTATTATATGTAATCGATTAAAAAAATATATAAAAACAGTATGAAACCTTATAAAGCATTTATATTCTTAATGTTTTTTTAAACTACAATGATGTTCGCCCATAATAGAGAAACAACTATTCCATAATACAAACAGTATAAATGATAACTTCTGAATATAAATGACTTCTTGTGAAACAATATAGAGCAAATGCATAACGCAAACAAAACCAACCAAAAGTAAAATTATCTGCAACAATAGTATTAAGTATATTTCTTAATGTTATTTAAATTATAACGACAGAAACACGTAATATGGAAAAAAAATTCCATTATATAAATAGTTTAAATCGTAAATTGTGAAAAATAGTGAGCAAATATATAATACAAACCAAAACAAAACGACTTGATACCAACATAAACACAATAATTCATTCAAAGTAATATCAAATCATCAAGAGTTAGAGAACATGAACATCAGATCAAGAAATATTGCACAAATGTCAAGAAAGCATTTTGCTGGCTAGATAACTACAATGATTTAGGAACTCCAAGATAAAATTATCTAGTTATAGATGACAGAAAAGATGATTGAAGAAAAAATATATATACGAAAGATTAAAGTAATTAAAATTATGTTTACAGAAGGTTCATTATAAACAATAAAAAACAAATGAAATTTTTTAGTTGATATTCTTATAGCAGGAATTTTAAAAACTCAACGGAACATGATGTAACAAAAATTTGTTATATACAGATTTGATAGAACAATATATATATATATAAATTTTTAGAAGAAATCAACAACTTTATTATTGGAAAACATGTAATAAGTATTTTATTACTGGAGCACATGCAATTTGATTATAAATTAAAACATAAATAGCACAACTATGATTATCACTCAAGAATCATACCGGTAAATATTAACAATTGGACTATAGGGAGTAAGTATTTTAATGTATGCTAAAAGAACACAATACTTGTTTATCATTAATCACATATAATGCGGAATTCCTCCATTGATAGAAGATAGCATTCGAAACCAACAATATTAAAAAAAACTTATCCCGTCAACTATTTAATTTATCATATGTAATGAAAGCAGATGAAGATGTCATCCCATAAAAAAACTGAATATAGATATAATACCAATTTGGGACCAAATTATTGAAAAGTGTAAAACGATAACACTTACAAATTATAAGAATAATTGCCGAACAATATATTTTTTGGAGTACAGAAAGATAGTAATGAAATTGATGATTAAAATGCTCTTGGAAGCCAAGATCAAATAATTCAAGGCACACAATACGAAACAATAAATACAGAATAAGCAAACGCCTTACAACAGGGAAATTAGAGATAAAAGGAAAAAATTGATAGAAATATACTAAATGGAAAAAATTTTAGTTTCTTAAGAATACCAAATAAAGCTCAAATAACAGCTATTAACTTTAAATGACAGAAAAATTTTATTTTTTTAGAATACTTAATGTAACTCAAATAAATATATTAATATAAAGCAAACCATATGATTAATCTACAATAATATCTAAACAGTTTAAAAAAATTAAGCATTACATCGCCGTCACTGAAATAAAAGGGCCAGTTATATAATATGTGAGCAATAGTAGAGTTTGCACAATTATTATAAAAAATTATATGTTAAATGACAATATAAAACATCCATTGATGGAAACAATCTCGGAGAACTATATAATTAAGCTGCATAAGAACTTAAATGACCACAACGAAAGAATTAAAAAACACGGTGTCAGTAATGGAAATAAAATGATCAATTATAGAAACAACTATTTCATAACATAAATAGTATAAACGATAACGTATGAAACAATAGTATCTAGCAAACGACACATAAAATATGCAGTTATGAAAATGACACTGAGGAAAACGCTTAAAATGTACGACCATTTATGATATAAAGTGCGAAAGTAAATACATGTTTGAAAAGAAAGGCACATACACAAATTTCGTTGAATGTCATATATTAATTTTTCATAAATTCAACAATCTTATTACGGGAGAAGATGATATTACAATAAGCTTCCTTAATTTCAGTCATAGAAAGCCTTTTTTAATCTAAATGCATAATTTAACAAATACGGCCACGATAACATTAAATATAGCACGAAGCTAAGCAGAATATTCAGTAAGCAATTGCCATTAGATGAACCCAGAATTGGGTAAACAATTAATATTAGGTGCAACCAAATTTGAATCAATGCATATCATGGAAAATAAAAACAAAACATAAAAGAACATGCAACCAAATATAGATTAATTTATGTTCGATATGTACTTAAAATATGTGAACATATAGTGTAATTGTTTAGACAAATCCATTATATATATATATAAAGGGCGTCAAGGGATTATTTTTTGGCCAAAAAATCCCGTTTTTACCCTTTCCAACTTTACCTACCGTCAGTCCCGGAGCGATATTCCATTTCTACCCTCACCTTTTGCAATGAATTACACACGCCAGCCCCACCCCTTCCCCCCGTTCTCTCCCTCGATGCTAACTTCGTACGGAAACCCTTGATGCCGCTGCTTCCCCTTTTCCTTCTGCTGCCGACACCCATCGCCTCCTCCGTCAATCCCCTCCTCCGAGTTCGTCTCTTCAAGCTGCTTCCCTTCTCGCCGTAACTCCATCGACGTCGGCAACAGATAGAAAGGTCGGGATCGACACCCCCTCCAGTGTGATCCCTACTCCGCACTGGTAAAATGTATTCATTCGGTTTTACATTATGTAAGAAAATCTTCCATTTCCAATAAAAAGATTGCGAATAGAATGTTTAGGTAACGATGACTATGAGTGAAATGGCATATGTTAGTGTTGAAATCAAAGTCTTCTAAAACTTGGTCTTACAATATAATTCTCCTAGGATTTTCAGAAAGCAGAAATAACAAGGTCGAAGTCAAATAAATAGTGGATGGACTCCCACGTAGAGATTCCTTGATTATGATTGTCTGGATTGGCATGGGTAACATGAACTTGGATTTGGCCCAAGTATCTTCCTTTGTAACTGAGAAGAATTTATCTTTTAACAAAACGAAAGACAGTAGAAACAATTCAGGGAAGATTGTAGAAAATTACAAATCCAAATAAGTGCCACTTGAAAAATGGTCGATCTTACCAATCCTTCATTAGAGCAAAATCTCGAGTACTTTATAAGTTACGGGATAATAAGTGTATGTATGTCACACCAAACACCCGAAATGACAATACATCACAGTTAGCAATAATGTCGAGCTATATATCGAGCAATTTCAATTCATGAGTATTGAGGGCAACAGAGGATTGGATAAACTGACAAGTGCCATGAAAACGTCTCAGTATCAGACCAGATTTGCAAAATTGGTAACTTGGATCTAGATATGCTAAACAACCCCAGTATCAACACAGAAAGTCACAAAAAAGATGGGTTTTCACAATGCAAGACGGTGTTTTCACAGAAACTGGCTTGCTCAATAGCTTGGCCCCTTTTTTCCAATACATGCTATCTGAAACAGATAACATTCCATGGTCCAACAAAATTATTGATCATTTGCTAGCTGGTTATAAAGCAGATTGTGCTTTCCAGCAAAACTGATTCGGTACTGTAGATATAATAATAGAAGACTTCCTATCAAGAACCCAATCAATCCAAAGATCAGAGACATGGCAAATACCAGGATTGGAAAACATAACATGGAAAAGGTAGAAGCACAAGAACACGTGAAAATTGAAAAGAAACAGAACATGTGTAACTAATATTCCGTTAAAAACGAAAATGAGAAGCACTAATAAATACAAATGCAATGGAAACTCTGTAATTTTGAATCAGGAGTCAATGTGTAATTTTGAAATAGATAAGGAACGTGCGTGCATCGTAAGGATGCAAGTTTGATTAATAAAAATCAATATTCCAGACACTATTAAAACAGTTATACAGAAGGACGATGCAACGAACGGCTCTCCGCCACTCACTGTTATGGTTGGAGTACGGTCGTCATCACCATTGCTGGGATCGAACGGCATCAGCTGCTTGAGCATCATCACCGAGATCGTATGGAGAGAGATCTCGATGATAAACAATGAAAGTTATTTTTCCTCCCTACCATCGGCTAAGGTCCCATTGCAGAATTTGTCCTCTGTGCTACCATCGGGTAAGGTCTTCATCTTCAACCATTATGAAACAAGATTATTGTTGAGTACATGCATTACTATTTTTTGATGATGCTGGTCTCACCAAATATTATTTTAAGCCCTTTAATTAAGTTCTTAAGCGTTGCTTCCTTTCTGGGCATATTACTTTTAGTAGTAGATACTTTTGGATACTTGCACCCAAATCTGATTTGGTTTCGCACCTTTTCCCTACGAATATAAATCCACGTGTTAACATGACTTGGGTCCTCCAAAGTAGGGATCTGTTTTGCTCCTACAAGATTCATATTTGTATGTTCGTTTTTTAATTACTTGCAATCAAATCTTAAAAATATTACTTAATATGTCGACATTCTACTTGACTTTTAATTGCAAAGTAATGGAAATCAAAACTTGGGATCTTTTTTCCTCCACATGTTCCAAAAATTGTGGGTTTGTCTTTTAGTTTAACTACAATCGAGTCTAAAATAAATATTGAATATATTGACATTCTACTTGATTTTTTATTACAAATTAATGGAAACATGAACGACGAATATGGAGTGGCCATGAGGATCAAATGTGAGAACTGAGAAGATGTATACTCTTCTTCTAAAAATCTTAACTTTGTGACATTTGAATTATGTTCTTGGTAAAAAACCAAGACAATTTCTGGACCGGTAAGCAACGCAAGCGATCTACTGAAGTCGAACTACGATCGTTGGTCAACACGATGATGTTAAATCATTTCACCCGTGCAGCGCACGGGTACCTACTAGTACATATATATAATAATATAAATAATAATCAAGCAAATTTGGTTATATACACATCGGAAAAATTAACATACACACGTTCAATTGTGTTTGGTATACAGTAAATTTATGCACATATAATCACATTTAAATCAATAACAAAGAGGAACATGGCAACAATGTAGAGACTATTTAAACAATATTTCAAGCAGGTAACTATATCAATTATCCTTCACAACCACAACTTATATCTCATTGGAAGTAGACAGTTTGTAACAAATTAAGATTACAACACAATTCATGAAAAATACTATCAATAGCAAATAGATTTCAAGATTACAACACGATTCAAGAAAAAGACTATCAATAACAAATAGATTTCCAACAAAGAAAACATAGATAAACTATCTTGGGGGAAACATAATATAGAATGCATTTATTTAACCACAACACCAGTAGTAGATGCAGATGTCATCCCATAAAAAACTGAATATAGATTAATCCCAATTTGGGACCAAATTTTTAAAAAAAAGTGTAAAACGATAATGGTTACAGATTATAAAAAAAATAGCTAGACAACATACTTTTATGGAATACAGTAACGAAATTGATGAGTCAAATATTCATGGAAACCAAGAGCGAACAATTCGGAGGCACACAATGCGAAACAACAGAAAAAATAGGGATAAAATGAAAAAAATGATAGAAATATACTAAATGGAACAGATTTTTGTTTCTTAAGAATATCAAATACAACTCAAATAATAAGTAGTAACTTTAAATGGTAGAAAAAAATTTACTTTTTTTTAAAGAATACTGACTGTAACTCAAATAAATATATCAATATAAAGCAAACCATATGATTAATATACAACAATATTTAAACAGTTTAAAAACAATACAACATTACATCGCCGTCCTTGAAATTAAAGGACCAGTTGCATAATATGCGGGTGATAGAAGAGTTTGCACAATTATTATAAAAAATCATATATTAAACGACAATATAAAACATCCATTCGTGGAAACAATCTCAGAGAACTATATACTTAAACTACATAAAAACTTAAATGACCATAATGAAAGAATTAAAAAGCACGTTGTCGCAAATGGAAATAAAATGATCAATTATAGAAACAACTATTTCATAACAGAAATAGTATAAACGATAACCTATGAAACAACAGTATCTAACATACAAAACATAAAATATGCAGTTATGAAAATGACACTAAGGAAAACGCTTAAAATGTTCGACCATCACATGCACAAAATGCGTCAACTATGATTGACATAAGTGATTGAATAGAAAAATCAAATATGCAGAGTTTTTAAAAAACTTCGATGCATCATAATACAACAATAGATTATAAGAGAAAATGGGGAAACCAGTAAACAAAAAACTTAATGTATCCTGGGAAAAAACTGAAACAAAATTTTTAAAAAGGTAGAAAAACTTCAAGAAAAACATCAACCCAGAGGGAATAGAACGAATCAAACTTATAAAGTCAGCAAGTATATGTCGATCAAAATACCAAACAAAAGAAAATGACAAAATATTAAGTATATCAATTCAGAACAGAAAAAAATAGAAACATATCCTATCCTCTCATATTAACAACATATTCTTCATACCTTCATAGGGACGGAATCCACGTTTGAAAACATAGCAGAATAACATAGGGGAAAATATGGATCATCACTCAAAGTAACATGCACCAAAAAATATAACAAAAGTAGCTGGAAAAAAAAATAAAAAAATCGACAAATATGGAGAAAGGATGAAAAACTCCTATCTGCATCAGAAAAGGAAAAAATTCCATACTCGCACCTGTTTAGAAGACAAAACAAATGAAGGAAAAAATGCTAAAAAAATATATCACTACAGAGAAAAAATATGAACAGACCATAGACTCTCATAATACGGAAAATATTCTTTATACCTTCAGAGTGACGGAGTCGACGTTCCAATAACAGAGCAGAACAACAAAGAAAAAAATTGATCGTCAGTCACAGCCAGATGCACCAAAAGATGAAACGAAAGTAGCTGAAAAGAAAATAAAAAAATGACAAATTTCAAGAAAAATGAAACAAACGCTATATGCAGGAAAAAAACAAAAAAAATCCATGCTCGCACCTGCAGCGGAGGGGAATATCAGCAACTGGGGAAGAAAGCATAAACGGGAAGATAAATGGTTTGAAAGTAGCGGAGGAGAAGGGAAAATGATCGACTGAAGACAGAGGAAGCGTAGAAAGCCCAATCGACAGAGAAAGGTGGGGAGAATAGTAACCGACTGAGAAGGAGAAAAAGAAACACGTTAGAAAAAAAAGATGAAAAGCCAAAGATAGAAATAGGGAATATGTGCTTACACGTGGAGAGCGTTAGAAAAAAAGAGGAAAAGCCAAAGATAGAAAGAGGGGTTAAGGACTTACACGTGTAGGAAAAGAAGGAAAGAGGCGTCAAGAATTACTTGATGGAAGGAGGGAATTACACGGGAAGAAATTACCAACGATCAAACGCGAGTGGGAAATCAATGCCAAAACCGAAACGCACGGATACTGTGAAGGAAGGCCAGACATGAGAACACGTGTCAAACGCGGGGTGAAAACCCCACGTTTAAATAAGGTATATAGATTTCATTATAATAGTATAGAAAGTGTACAAATCTTTTTCAAAAGAAAGAAAATGTACAAATATATAAGAACATATGTATAAAAAATGATTTATATATTTAAAATAAATAAAAAATTCAAAACCGACTAATGACCGACTAAATCCGGTTAGCCGCCCGACTGTCGATTAATCCTTAGTCAGTGACCCCACCGACCGAGTATCGACTACCGATTTCTGCAACCTTGTTGACTGTGTTCGCTGAGAGATGGTGGGACGTGATTGTTTCAGAGATGGGGCACAAGCCTACATGGGATGATTTTGAGATGAGTTTCAGAGCCCACTTCTTCTCTGGGAAGTGGAAGGAGTCCCAACACCAACTTTTCGTAGAGCTCAGATGGGGATGGATGACAGCTAGAGAATATTTTGTTCGTTACACCGAGCTGTCTCGCCACGCACCAGCAGTTGTTGCATTTCCAGTTGAGAATCTGGATAAGTTCATCAGAGGGATGAGGGAAGAGGTGCAGAAGAAGCTGGACGGACTACGTCTTACTTTTATCTCCGAGGCTACTGATGTAGCGGAGAAGTTCGAGGATATCAGAGAGAGATGTTTTGGAAATTCTTTTGGAGCAGCACCTACACCACAACAGTCATTTGAATCAATGCGGTGATCGTTTCAGTAGCAGAGGTCAGCCCGACGATTTCATCCTACAGGATCAGCATTTTCTGGTGGTGCTCGCTCATTTACAACGACTACCTTGGGAGGGGCACTAGCAAGACATGGCACCAGTACGGCACGATCATTTGCAGGGAGTGGAGAGGCCCTCAGCAGGACCTACTCAGAGCATCGGCACGATTGCTACGCCTACCCCATCTATGCGATGCTACTTGTGCAATCAATAGGGAAACTGCCGGTTTCAGTTCCTCCAAGACTCTAATGAGCCTCGACCGTAGCCACAACCTTTTCAGCCGCAGACACAACACACTGGGAGTTTCCGTAGTAGAAACTCTAACTTTAGGATGTCGTAGAGACAGACCCAGAGTATGACTAGTTCAATGATGTACCAACGAGCCATGGACAGTTACATGCAGTGACACAAGAGCATGCACAATCAGCAGCTACAATGGTGAAAGATATGGTCTCAATTTTGAGTCGTCTTTTCCATGTTTTATTCGATTCTGGAGCGACCATTTATTTATTACTTCAAGATTAGTAGCTTCAGTATGTAGAATTACAGAGATCCTAAATCCTCCATATCACATACATGGGCCAGGTGGACAAATATTCACCATTTCCTTGGTAGTCAGAGGGTTACCGGTGTTGATTGACGGTCACAAGATGACCGTAGATTGTCTTTTACTACAGCTCGATGAGTTTGACCTGATTTTGGGTATGGCTTGGTTGCCAACTCATCATAGCTTAGTTGATTGCTTTAGGAAGATAGTTGTCTTCATGATTCCAAATTTGCCCGAGTTCACTTTTGAGAGTACCTTACATGATTCCAAAATGGAGTACATTTCAATGTTGAGAGCTCAGAGACTTGTCGATCAGGGATGTGATACTTGCCTAGCATTTGTCCAAGAGACATCCGATAGGGAGCCGATGACACAAAACATCAGTGTGGTATCAAACTACCCAGATGTATTTCCTAATGAATTGCCAGGATTGTCGCCTAAGAGAGAGATTGAGTTCGAGATCACATTGCTACCAGACACAACCGATCTCGATGGCTCCATACCGCATGGCACCAGCTAAGTTGAGAGAGCTGAAGGTACAATTGCAAGAGTTACTTGACTTAGGTTTTGTGAGGCGGAGCACTTCACCTTGGGGTGCTCCTGTTCTTTTTGTCAGGAAGAAGGATGGATCTATGAGGTTGTGCATTGATTACCAGTCGTTGAACAAGAAAACGGTGAAGAATCGTTATCCTTTGCCACACATTGATGACTTGTTTGATCAGCTCCAAGGATCTTCGGTGTTTTCCAAGATTGATCTTCAATCTGGCTACCATCAATTGAGGATTCGAGAATCAGATATTCCAAAGACAACATTCAGAACTCGATATGGACACTACGAGTTTGTTGTGATGTCGTTTCGGCTCACAAATGCCGCTGCAACAATCATGGACATGACGAATCGGATTTTCCGTCCATACTTGGACAAGTTTGTGGTTGTGTTCATCGATATGTGTTGATATATTCTCGAAATGAATGGGATCACATAAATGATTTGAACATAGTTCTGGACACACTTTGAGAGCACAAGATGTATGCAAAACTGAGCAAGTGTGAGTTCTGATTATTCCAGGTCTCATTTCTAGGCAATATCATTTCTGTATCTAGTATCACAGTTGATCCTGCGAAGATTGAGGCAGTTATGTCTTGGGAGCAACCCAAGACGGTCACTCATATTCGTAGCTTCCTTGGACTAGCGGGCTATTACACACACTTCATCGGTGGTTTTTCCCAAGTTGTTCTTCCTTTGACACGATTGACACAGAAGGGAGTTCCTTTTATTTGGGACGATTCATGCGAACAGACCTTCAGGACATTGAAGGAAAGATTAACTATTGCATCTATTCTTGCACTTCCTTCCAGTACTCAGGATTATACGGTTTATACAGATGCTTCAGGAGAAGGTTTAGGAGCGGTACTGATGCAGTGAGGTCACTTGATTGCATATGCATCACATTAGTTGAGGTTGCATAAGCAGAATTACCCCACCTGTGACTTGGAGCTGGTGGCAGTTGTCTTCGCTTTGAAGATCTAATGCCACTACCTCTATGGGGTGAACTCTGAGATTTTCACAAATCACAAGAGCTTAAAGTACATTTTCGATCAGAAGGAACTGAAAATGAAAGCACAGGTGGCTTGAGCTACTGAAAGATTACGACTGCACGATCTCTTACCATCCCGGTAAGGGAAACGTGGTGGCAGATGCACTTAGCAGGAGGGCTCGTGAGGAGGGAACGACAAATTGGTTATACACATGGAATATGCTCGCAGCTTTAACCGATTGGCACCCTCATGAGAGTGCATCCACATCTACTATCGTACCTCCGCCATTCAACAGCTTATGGGATCACATAGTAGAAGGTCAACAGACAAATCCTTGGATAAAGGATAGATACATGCATTCGATCAAGGATGAACGTAATGATTTTGTGGTAACGGAGTCCATTTTGTGTAATGATTTTGTGGTAACAGAGAGATTCAACTTGGACGGTCCGTGATAATAGCCGATGGGGAATGACAAGGGGAGATTACCTTGTCACCTTCCATGCATTTACAGAATGTTCTCCATGCCCCTGATTTTTCGACGAACCTACTGTCTATTAGTCAGATTACAAAGGATTTGCACTGTCACGCTATATTTGACACATCTTCTCTTATATTTCAGGACATACTAATGGGCAGAGTGATTGGTTGTGGCTCTGAGCAGGATGGTCTCTATCGTCTGGTCTGGAATTCCTATGCTGGCGTCTCCTCCTATTCAGCCGGATCAGTCTCTCCGTATCCGTATACTTGGCATCTACGATTTGGTCACCTCCCGCTTCAGGAGAAATGTCATCTCTTGCCCTAGATTTCTCCAAGTTCTTCCTGTCTATGTGAAGCATGTCAGTTAGGAAAGCACCATCGAGCTAGCTTCCCTAGTCGTCAGTGTCGGAGCAGTAGCTCTCCGTTTGAATTATTTCATGTTGATATTTGGGGTCCGAGTCGTGTTCCTGATCACCAGGGACAGGTTTTATTTTATAGTAGTTGATGACTTCTCTCGTGTGTCGTGGGTATTTTTATTAAAGAACAAATCTTAAGCAGTGGATGTTATTAGAAATCTTATAATTGAAGTGCAAAATGTTTTTTCCTCCCATGTCAAATATGTTCGTACAGACAATGCTTTGGAATTTTGCACCCGCTCTCTCTCACATTTCTTTTCATCAAGAGGTATTATTCATCAAACCACATGTGCTTACACGTCTCAACAAAATGGAGTTGCAGAGAGAAAACATCGTCATCTTCTTGATATTACTAGAACCCTACTTATCCAGAGTTGTGCGCCTATTTCTTTTTGAGGAGATGTTGTTCTTACAGCCTGTTACCTTGTGAATCGTATGATGTCCTCTGTTCTTGGTGAGAAAATTCCTCTTTCTGTTATTTTTCCAGACAAGGAATTACTCTCTCTAACCCCTCGTGTATTTGGTGTTGTTGCTTTTGTTCACCAGTCGTCTCCTGGACTTGACAAACTCTCACCTAGAGCTGTCAAGTGTGTCTTTGTGGGTTATTCTCGGACTCAAAAGGGATACCTTGTTATGATCTTGTAAACAGGAAATACTTTGTCAGTGCTGATATTACATTTTTTGAGTCAGTTATGTACTTCTCACCTGCAGGTGACAGGTTGGCCTCATCCACATCTAATGACGGTGTCTATGTTCCTCCACCTATTCTGAGTTCACCTCCGTCCATTCTAGTTCCGGTTGTCACGCCAACGTCATCCCCATCTCCACCACCACCCCCACCACCACCACCAAAACCACCTGTCCTGCCATTACCTAAATATTGTACACGTCAGTCAGGTCCTGCTCATGCTGCACGTCAATCATCCAGCACGCCTCAGGTATGTTCAGATGTTATTACTAATGATGAGTCGGATAGAGTGCATGTGTAGGATTCATCTTTGCAGAAGGAATGTGAACCGGTGGGTACAATGGATGATGATCTTGATGTTCCTATTGCTATTCGGAAGCAGAAACGTGCTTGCGCATCATATCCCCTTTCTTCTCAGGTGTCCTTTCACCGTCTTACAGAGGACTTTGAGAGATTTGTTGTGGCTTTGTCTTCTGTGGAGATTTTTTTTTGAAGCCTCAAAAGAGGGAGATTCACTTGATGGTGATCGCCCCAATATATTAAAAAGTAAAACGAAAACAAAAGAAGAGAGAACATAGAAACTGTACAAAGACGGCCTTCCGAACCGGTAAGCCACTAAGAAAAGAACCCCCCAACTACCACAAAAGACTAGCCATGGTCCCAATCCTCCAGGAGACGCTTAGCACGTATTATGATATTTTCCCTGTAGAACCGCTGAGCCGAAAAGATTGCTTCGTTCCTCCCTAGCCAAATGCTCCATAGCCTAGCGATTGGATCAAGAATAAGCTTCCTCTCCCTACCCCTTGAGTTAATCAAACTGTCGCACAATGCTTGAAATGATACGGCATTGACCCAAGGGAGATCTGCCCAAAGCGGGCAAACGTGACTGCATTCGAAGAATAAGTGAGTAGAAGTTTCCCGCTCCGCATCACAGAGACCACACAAGGGGCCAACGTTCGGAAAGAGCACTGCACATCGATCGCGAGTCAAAAGCCGCCCCCAACGAAGAAGCCATAAGAAAATCCCGATGCGCTCAGGAAGCTTGAGGCCCCACAAGAATCGACAATCGCATTGAAGAGTGACTATTGGCATTCTGCTAAGCAAGAGGAAATGGTTGCCTTACAGTCGTGGGGTACATGGAGCTTGGTTCCTGCTCACTCAGGTGCATCTGTTGTTAGTTGCAAGTGGGTATTCACAGTAAAGTACCACACAGATGGTAGCCTTGACCGTTACAAAGCAAGGCTAGTGGCGAGAGGTTTCACTCAGACATATGGTATGGATTATATGGATACCTTCTCTCCAATTGCTCGTCACTCCACTCTTCGCATTCTTCTGCCTGTTGTTGTGGTATGTGACTGGCCCCTATTTCAACTTGATGTTAATAATGCATTCTTGAAAGATGATCTGCAAGAAGAAGTCTACATGCAGCAGCCCTCGGGGTTTGCTAGTGAGGGGGAGAATCATATGGTGTGTAGACTTCACAAGGCGATATATGGCCTTAAACAGAGTCCAAGGGCATGGTTTCAGAAGATTTCCCATCTAATTGAACAACAAGGATTCCAAAGATCAAATGCGGATCACTCGTTGTTCGTCCAGAAGACTCCTAGAGGTACGGTTGATGATATTCTGGTTACATGAGATGATGCTCAGGGGATAGAGATGGCAAAAGCATTTTTGGGCCGTCAGTTTGTTACGAAGGATCTTGGTACTCTACGATATTTTCTGTGGTGGGAGTTTGCCAGGAATGCACAGGGTCTTGTGATGACCCAAAGGAAATATATTACAGATTTGCTTGTTGAAACGAGCATGGTTGGATGTAGACCCTCGAGTACTCCTATGGACCCAAGCATGAAATTATATTGATAGCGATACTGATGAGGTTGACAGGAGAAGGTATAGAGAAATGGTGGGTAAGCTTCTTTACATCACTATAACTCGACCTGATATTGCCTTTGCAGTAAGTCGAGTGAGCCAGTTCATGGAGCAGCCAAGATAGATACATATGGATGTCATATATGTGATACTAAGGTATCTAAAGTCATCTCCAGGTACAGGATTGTAGTTTAGAAAGGACGAAGATTTATCTATTTCGGCATGTGCGGATGCAGACTATGCAGGATGCCCTAAGGATCGAAAGTCTACTTCGGGCTTTGCAGTTTTTGTGGGCAGCTCTCTGGTTTCTTGGAAAAGCAAGAAACAAACTGTTGTGGCTAGATCTAGTGTTGAATCTGAATATAGGGTCATTCCACAAGCAAGACCGGAGATGATGTGAGCTCGAGCTGTACCAGAAGACTTGCGTATAGATGTACCCCTATCCATGCAGCTACAGTGTTATAATCAAGTTGCTTTGTTCATTGCCAATAATCCAGTGTCTCATGAAAGAACAAAACATATTGAGGTAGACTACTACTACACTAGAGATATGATCTAGAAGGGCCTAATTTCCACTTCACATGTTAGTTCAGGGGAGCAGACTGCCGACATATTAAGTCATTGCTCAGAGGATCGTTCCAGAAATGTTCTTCTAAGCTGAGCATGATTGATATCTATGCTCCATCTTGAGGGGGAGTGTAGAGATAATTATGTAGTCTGTGTATCGTTTAGTCTATTTTTATTTTCTTGATAACCTCTTATGTAATTTACCCATGGGTCCTCTCTATATAAGAGAGCCTAGGGTTCCATGGAATAAACAGATAACTCTTTTCCACCAACAGTGACCAGCAATCAGCGTCAAAATTAGCAAGCTAGTGGTGCCCAACTCATCTAGCATGTGACATACTATGAATTATGAATGTGCCAATAATGGTAAAAATCGATGGCAACTAGAAGGTTCATGAATCATGCAAAGTTCTGGTCATGTGTCCCCTAAAACACAAGTCCTTCCCCTAAGAGGGGATGTTGATGTGGATCCTATCCCAGTTGGGACTACATGTTCTCCCTCAACATTTACTTAAGGAAGGACTTAAAAGCTATGCAAGCAAGCTAGAGGTCCAACTTCATGATCAACCTTAGAATCATGTTGGAGTCTTCTTCATTCTAAGATGACATGATTAAAAGCCCAACATAGAGGAGTTTGCCTATAATGCTTACTGTTGTGAGAACCACTTCATTTCAATGCCCCTAACGAGTCAACAAAGCCAATCCAAATCTAATGAAAGTGATAGTATAGCTTCAATTACCTACAACATTAGGGCCCGAGGGGTATGCAAGACCCGTTGGTAATCTCATGACTCGATTCCCTTCCCATGTGTCATGCATGTTTGTCCCTTCTTCTGGTGATTCAAAAATTGGTAATCTCATGACTCGATTCCCTTCCCATGTGTCATGCATGTTTGTCCCTTCTTCTGGTGATTCAAAAAAGATGAGGGCTACATCCCCATCCATCGGATTCTCCCCTACACTAATAGGACCAATGTTGTCAAAGGTGTAAGGTGTCCAAGGCGCTAAGGGGCCAAAATGCTTGGATGTTAGGCGCTAGCATATGCGCTCGCCCGAGCCAAAGAGGCATTAAATATATAATGTGCATATATATACTTGTTAGAACTTCTAAAAAAGGCAAAAAGGATGAAAAGTATACCAAAATTACTCTACGCAATAAAAACTAAAGATATCAACAAGTTGAAACTGTAGAAAACGACAGTACGGAAGCGTATTAGAGATAAAGAATAAAGAACAGTGGAACAACTCTAGGATTTTAAGTAGAACTCTACTCCCTGAGGAGCGGGATGAAACCACAGAAGAAAAGCTCTCAACAAGCTAGATACTCTGTTATTCCTTTCTCTCATCTGTTGCAGGTTGTGTGGGGCTTTTTATACAGCCCCACCAGTAATACTATGTTCCACTCACATTAGATGTGGGACTAAACCTGTAGACGTGGTTATTCGACCTTGGAGGGACCCGATTACCCCTCTATACATGTGACACATACTCTAACACTCCCCATAGGGCTGGAGCATGCAATGCTCAGGTTGGACAAATAAAAATAAATCACTCACTCACATTACAAGACACTACGGACAATATCAACTCAACGTAAACTTTGTTAGCTGCTTATTAAGGATGTTACTTCCCATGTTGTGTTGGTGAGGAGGAACTAAAGGGCTGGAGATTGAACTGAAAGGGGTATCCTTGTCGGAGAATGTGTGCTATGTAATGTGCTTGTCATAGTCACCGAAATTAAAATGAGTCTCAACATGTAGAACTCTAGCCCGCAACTACTCCATCTCTCAAAAGGGTCAAATTGGAAAAAGGCAGTGGAAACATCCTCGTCGGTGTCCACGGTCGTTCGAGAATGGAGTCTGAAACTCTCCTCATCAGAGCACTGGGTCTCTCCTATACTGACTCGGAGAATGGGATCTCTACTACGGAGTCTCTACGAATCCACATTAAAACATTGATATCACATTTACTCTGAGAATGGGATATCTACTATGGAGCCCCTATGGATCACATGGAGATCCTGAGTCAAAATCAAAGATGGGGACCTCTCACATAATGATCTCACATCTGCAATCGAACTGGTAGAGTCTGGAATCTGGATGCTCTACAAAATACCCCCCCCCTCCCATACTTGTCGGGAAAAGATGACATCGACCAAATTGGGTGAATAAATGAAGAGGGGAAACAAGAAATTATAACATCTCCGCTCTTTTTTGCATAAACTATCCTTTTTTCGGCTTTTCTGTGTGTATTTTTAATCAGACTCTTCCCCTTTTTTGTTTTTTAGGGGCCTTCATTTTTTCTACCATTTTTATAGTAGCAGTAGTCCAATTGGGCGTGAAGTATCTCCCACTAGACATTTAAATGTCACAGTCCAATGTAGAATGTAGTGTAGAATGTAGACTGTTTGTTGCAGCACTCCATTTTCTTTCTTCTTTTTTTAATCGTTGCCCAGTTGGGCTCAAATGCACTATAAATGTGCATGCTCCCCTTGTTTTTAAAGGTATAACAACAGCTATAAAACATTTAAATAATGAGCATGAAGCCCATCTAGAATGGAATGTACCTTCGATGGATTTCCATTGGAGGAACCTAAATATCATCGTTTGACCTTTTTAGGAAGATGAATCAACCATCCTATTGTCTCGTGAAGACTAGGATTCCAGGGGGTACCGCAGCCAGTGCTCGTGGGCAGTACATGCGATGTGCGACACCATCGCTAGCAGGAAAGTTCCTGCTCTCAAGGTTTGAAAAAACGAAAAGCGGAACGAGACGTTTTTTCTCAAAATCGAGGCAAGGCGTAACACCGAGGCAGTCGAAGCGTAAGCCTCAGTTTATAGAGAAAAATAAACATAAAGTTATAATTATATATATGTCAATGTAATTATATATTCCCTTCCAACCATATAATACTTAACACTATAAGGTATGATGAAATAATAGAGATAAGAACCCTAAAATAAAAGATAGAACAGCATCATATCCCTTTCTACACATTTTCATCCAATCAAAAAGGAATTCATTGTCTAAAAATGTTGTGAAAAGAATTAAACAATACATATATGTCTTTGAAATATTGTTGTAACTAAAAGTACGATTAACTATATGTCGAAGAAATTTACGTTATGTGTCTAATATATAATACATGACCACTTGAGAAACCGTGAATCCTATCCATTTCGAGCAAATCTTTGAAATATTGTTGTAATTATAAGTATGATTAAATATATGTCGAAGAAATTTATGTTATGTGCCTAACATATAATATATGGCAGCATGAGAAACGTGAACCCTATCCATTTCGTTTCACTTGATATATTGAAAATTTCGGTAAGTTTACAAATATTATTTAATTTGGTATTATGAATTCATTCATTAAGAGTGAAATTGTAAGGGTTTGCAAAATTGGACGCAATTAATTGTAAATACGAATCTATGGGCACGAAAAAACATCATAATCAAGCACTCATATTGTATAATCATTATCCTAAACAAGCAAATGCTTATATGCTTCTTAAACTACCAAGTAAACCATTAAAATAATAAAAAATGCTTCAAAAAAAGCATAATTACCTCGAGCGCCTCGAGGCATTCAGCCTCGAGGCTACGCCTTGGCCACCTAAGGCACATGTCTCATAGGACTGGATTGAGGCACAGACCTTGCGACATACGCCTCAACCACCTCGAGGCAAGTTTTTTTCAAACCATGCCTGCACTAGGGCATGTTCATAGACTGATCCATCGCCCGCTAACCTTAGATTTCCTACGGTCCTCGTTCCTAGAGAAGATAGGTGTATGTAGCGTTGGAGAAGACGAGGATCTTGCTCTAAGGTTCTCTCGCACAGATTTTCGATGATTGGTGAGGACCGTGTTTGCACGAAAGCTACAAACCCGGAACTGAAATCACCGCCATGAGTAGGCAACAATGATGCTTGAGGAAAGGGGCTCTTGAGATTGGAGGAGATATTGCCTAGAAGAGATGCATGCATGGAAGGTGTTGCATCAGTTGGTTCCAGAATTGCAAGTAACAAGCTTCTCAGGAAAGAGGGGTTACACGAGGGCGACCTTTCTCTTCCTCTTCGACGAATGTACCCATTAGATTCTTCTTCTTCTCAAAGATTTAGGGTTCCAAAGATGAACCCAACTTTATTGGTCTGCAGTTTGAGATACGTGAATGGTAGTGTTGGTGTAGGGCATGATCTGCAACCTGGACAAGTTGCGCGTGTGAATCTGAAGATTGCATGTGTGCTGAATTTAATTAAGAGCATATGCGGGTGGTTGTGAAGATGCGTCGACTAGAATGTGTCGCGAGGAACCACAAAATTAGGGTTTTATCTAGAACCTAGATTTTTTTTTGAAGTCAAAGAAGGGGTGGCAAGCTAAGGTGCCTGCCCCAATATATTAAAGGAAGAATAAAATGATCATAAGATCTTACAGGAGCCAAGATTCAACAAGGACCTTGGCATAAATGCAAACACTCTCGCGATAGAATTGCTGAGAGGAAAAGAGGACAACATTTCTAGCAAGCCAAACCGGCCATAATATAGCCACAGGTCCAAGCAGGTCCTCCCTAAGTCGTCACCTCGCATCCAACAAAGAAGACCAGAACGTTTCAATGACTTGAGTGTTAACCCAAGAGGGGCCAATCTCGCCCCATATGGGCAAAGAAAAAGGGCAACGAAAGAAGAGGTGTTCTAGTGTCTCGATGACGTTCTCACATAGGATGCATCTGTCGGACATCACATTAAATAGTCTGGCGCAGTGGTCTCTGATCATAATACGCTTTCTTCTGATGAGTCGTAGGAAAAAACCAACCCTCTTTGGGAGCCCAAGTTCCCAGATTAGGTTACAATCCCGAATCAGATCGTCCGTCCGAGCCGGTGGTGGTCTACAAATAGCGCCATAAGCCGTCCTAACCGAGAAGGGGAGCCTTTCCAAACCCAGCAATCACGGTCATCAAATGAGTTGCCTATCTCCCTAAGAGAGTCCAGAAGAAGAAGAAACTCCTCCAAGCGCTGGTAGAAAAAGATCATCCGGAAATTAGGCATCCAGTTTCGGTTAACCAAGCAATCCACAACGTGTGTTTCAAATCAGCAGGCAAAACGAATGGGCGAGGGAATCGGGCGCAAAGAGGGCCTTCGCATGTCCAATTGTCTGTCCAGAAAGCAAAGGATGTACCATTCCCCAAGATAGGACGGAAAAGTTCCCAGAATCGAGGGACCACCTTCAAAATTCCATTCCAGAAGGCCGAGGAATGTGGCCTCAAATGCAAATCCAGAGAATCCGGATGAGAGATAGTATAAAGGAGGCAGGCGAGACTGCAGCAAATGTCCTCCCCCTTCCCCCAAATTACACTCGCCCGTTTAAGCAACAGAGCCACATTCAAGACCTCCATATGCTTGATTCCAAGGCCACCAGCCCCCTTAGGCAGGGTCACCGTATCCCAATCCACTAGGTAGATAAAATGGCCCTCCTGGCCATATTTTCTCCACATGAACTTCTGCATCAACCGCTACATACGCTTTCTAATACCGGTAGGTAACAGGCGGGAAGATATGAAGAAAGCAGGGATAGCATAGAGCATTGCCTTCACCAACACAAGGCGGCCACCCCGGGAGAGAATAGATGCCTTCCAACGTGATACCATTCTTTCCAACTTTTCCACCACCGGTAACCAGTCTGCCACCTTCACTCTTCCGGGCGTCAGAGGCAGCCCCATATAGCGAATAGGGAGGGAGCCATGTTCCATAGCCAACTCCATGCTGCACAAGCGAGACTCCTCATCCGAAAAACCAAAAGGAATAACCGTACATTTGCCATGGTTCAGAATGAGCCCAGACATCTCCCCAAAGATCTCCATCGTGATAGCCATACTGCCAGCTTTCTCCTTCCCTCCCTCGATAAATACAACCGTGTTGTCTACTTATTGGAGAAGAGGGATACGCAGATCTCCTGAAGAGTAACCCACTGTGATCGTGTTGCTCTGGACGCGGTCCACCATGCAAACAAGAACATCAGAGGCAATTACGAATAACATAGGTGCTGAATAACACAGGTGCAGGAGGGGACCCCTGTCTTACCCCTTTCTGTGGCTGAAAGAAACCCCTCTCTGGACGACTGTTAACAAGCATCGAAAAAGAGGTTGTGGTGACACAACGCCACATCCAAGAGCCACTCATCTGGAAATCTCCTTCTGTAAAGAGCCGCCCAGAGAAAGCGACAATCCACTGTGTCGTAGGCCTTGGCAAAGTCAATCTTCCAAAGCAGAGCCTTGTTTCCATTTCTCCATCAATCTGCAATAATCTTAGAGGCCATAACCAAACCGTCTGCAATCTACCTCCCAGGAACAAAGGCTGACTGTAACGGAGAAACAATATACTCTAAAACCCTGCTAAGTCTAACTGCAAAAACTTTCACCGCAATCAGGAAAATAACATTCGAGAGTGCAACAACAACAACAACAAAGCCTTTTCCCACAATTAAGTAGGGTCGGCTACATGGATTCTTCGCCTCCATTCAGATCTATCTTGGGTCAATCCCGGGCTTATATATAAAAAACTAAGATCCCTTCGTATAGTCTCTTTCCAACACTTCTTGGGCCGTCCTCGCCCTCGCTTAGCCGGCTCAACATCCCAACACTCGCATCTCCTAACCGGTACATCTGTTGATCTTTGCAAATGACCAAACCATCGTAAGCGGTTTTCTCGCATCTTATCCTCGATCGGAGCTACACCAACTTTCCTTTTGATTGCCTCATTCCGAATCCGATCTTTACGTGTGTGTCCATACATCCACCTTAGCATTTTCATTTCTGCTATAGCCATTCTCAGCACATGACTATGGTTCACAGGCAGCATTCGAGAGTGCAATCGGCTTGTAATCTAAATTCTTTCCGTCGCTTCCCTCTTAGGGAGGAGAAAAATCAAAGCTTTGTTCAGGTTATCAAAACCCGCATTGCACCGACAGCGCTCATCTACCACTTCCAGTACCTCATTACCCACAAGACCCCAAAACTCCTTATAGAAGAAGACAGGGAACCCGTCTGGGTCCGATGCCCCCTTAGCGTTCAGGTTCCAGACTGCCGACTTGACCTCCTCCAAGGTCACGCGTTCTGTTAGACTGCTCGCATGCGCATTCGAAATACGTGAGGCCCTAAGATGCACTCCATCTCCAAGGTATGCATGTTGTCATCCTCGAAAAGTCACGGAAATGTTCTGCAATCACTTGTCCCATCTCGCTATCGCCCTCCACCATGTTTCCATTAACCAACACGGAGCGGATAGTGTTATCACGTCGTCTACCACTAGCCACCCTGTGGAAGAAGGTTGTGTTCGCACCGCTCTCCTTGGGCCAGGCATGTCTAGATCTCTGCTTCCATTTCGCTACATGTTTCTTTTCTTCAGTCGTAACTTCCCTCTGAGCTGTCATCCTCTGATCAAGCTCCGCGGCGTTCAGTGGTCTTTGATCCTCCAGATTGTCAAGCCGCACTATCTCCATCTCTGCCTCATTCAACCGCGCTCTCCGAGCCATTCTAGTCTCATTCTTAAAAGCACAAAGCCTTCTGCACAAGGACGTTAGCTTCTCTGAAAAACATGGCGTCGCAGAGCCCGACACCTCCGTAGACCTCCAGTGGGAGGAAACGATGTCCCTAAAAGAGTCCTCCATAAGCCAAACCCGCTCTACTCTGAAAAAACCCTAGACAGGGATGGATCCCAGAGTCCCATATAATAGGCGTATGATCTGATCTAGTCCGCGCTCTGCAAGTCGTGAAGGAAAGACGGTGCGCCTCCATCATCTCGGAGGAGGCAAGGAAGTGATCGAAGCGAGATCAAGAGCTAGAGCTCCTCCAAGTGTACTTCGTGTCAGCGGCGTCCAACACCTCCAATTCCAGATTGCCGATGACCTCTGCAAAATCCGTAGAACCCGGTGCTCCCCACACATCCTAGGCCGATCAGAAGATAGTAGGGTGACATTGAAGTCTCCCCCCACAAGCCATGCACATCACGGTAACGCAGCCCTCGTTGCTCTGAGGTTAGCCCATAACTCCTGTCTGAGGGCCAGCTGACAAGGCCTGTAGACACGTGAGAAAGCCAACAAAGAGTTAATTATGGTGCAGTCCCATAGCACCGTGAGAACATGCGTGCCCCGCAGCTCCGCCCGAAACAAGGAGGAATCCTTCCACGCCAAAAGCAGGCCTCCAGCACTCCTCGATGCGTTAATTTCCTGAAAGCTTGAGAGTGTGCCCACGCCAAACGAGCTCCATACATCAACGTAGCATGAATAAAGCTCCATTTCCTGGATGAGAACCACGTCACAACCCCATTCCGAAAACCTTGAGTCCAATGCACTCCTTTTTTCCGGGTCACACAGACCCCTAATGTTCCACGATAAAATTTTCATTTTGAACCAGAATGAGAGCCCACTGTACTCACTGCCCCCACCATTACAGCTATAAGTGCCTTGCATTCTGAAACGGCTGGGAGCTCTCCATGTGTCATCTTCGTCCAGCGCCTTCGCCTGTATCTTTTCGTGATTCCCCATCTAGCCTCCAGAGTTGCGAAACCCACCATCTCTGAAGGATTAGCATCTTCCACCGAAAGATCCCTTAGATATTCTGCCTCCCCCATCTGGGGAGGTCACAAGCCCACCACCCTGAAGTCCAACCCGTCGTCCTGGTCAAGAAGGGACTCCCCCGCAACCGATGGATCCATCTCGATAGCTTTAAAGGTCTTCTGCTCATGAGTTTGCCACCCGAGGCTGGTCTCAAACACCTCTGACTGGGCCAAGAATTCCGAATCCGGAGAGAAAATCGGGTTGTTCATACTGACCACACTTGATGTAGGGTTTGCCCGACCCGAGAGTAGCCACCGGTCTGCCAGGAAATGGGTACCCAACCGCCCATATCATGAGAGCGCCAATTCCTGGGCCCCCAAACAGGCAGGTATCCGAATAGGTCGCCCAATCCACCAAAACAGAAGAGGAACGGTCACATAGTACAGCATGTAGTGGCCATAATTGGGCTTCAGAGGCACTCACTTTAAACGTCACCGACCCTTCTCAGTCCTCTGCTTGGCGAAGAGGAAAAATCGGCGTGATTGAAATGGCCAGGATCTTTAATTCACCAGACGATGCCTCGGATTCCACCCCTTCCATAATTGTTGCATGCTGATGTGGCGACGGTTCGGACGGGAGGCTGGCCGCGGCACCCTCCGTCGAACTCGGCGGCGGAGGAGGCATCAAGAAACTGACGGGTAGCTTGAAAGACGTGTGGTCGACCTGCAGCACCGCTGCCGACTCCACCAACATGCAATCGGGGCACTCCATAAGAACCAGCTCTGCACGAGGGTCAGATCCCGGCAAGCGACCATCGGCAAGGATCCTCGTCACCCGCCGAGGCACTTCAGTGCAGGCCCCAGTGACGCCATCGTTCGAGACAAAAAGGGAACACCCACCACGCACGCCACCCGCCTGGAGCATTCACCGTCGCCGCCATTGGAAAACCTGGGGAGTCGCCAGCAGATATCGTTCCCTGCCTTGACTCGAGGAAGTGTTTCACATGTGCCCTCGAGAGCCCCTGCGCAGCATTTCTTAGATCCCAATCCAACCACGTCCCCCGTGAAGTCCTGACTGAAGATGAGCACGATGCCCGCCCAGATGGAGTTCACCGATAGTGAGCCCCTCGACTAAGAGCCAATCAAAAAACCATCTCTCTCATCTGACGCGGCCTTCCCAACCACTACATCTGCAAAGGAGCACCCACGTTTGATCACACCACCAGGACTCCTTGAAGAATCCCTTGTCACTGGAGGATGATCGTCAGATGTTGGACCCAAAACATGCAGTCTTTATCATCCTCACCTGGAGTATACAGGATCGTCGTCGGTGCCCAATAGCTCCATACGAGAAACAACGTGGAGGAAGGGCGCAAAACGATGCCCGGTGCCCCCGCTCACCACACCTACAACAACGATGGTCGTCCTTAGAGTTTGACGCAATACACCAGCCTCCGCTTCCCTCTTTCGGTCTCCTCTCACACCCTACGGACTCCGCAACCACAGACCAACTCCAAGTCCTCTCCCCGTCCTTCATTCGCCAGCGTAACCTTTCCCTTTTTCTCCTCTCCATCCTCTTTTTCCCTCTTTTTTCTTTTTCTATGTTGTTGAATGTTGAATCATTTCTTCTCTTGCAATATAAAAACCCTAGATTGTTAATGACAATCTCCACATCTTGCACGTGACTTAAGGTTTCATAAAAACTCCTAGAAATTGTACGAATCACAACCATGAACAGAATCTCAGCCAAGAACAAACTAATCTTCAAGAACGAAAATCCAAGAATCGAACCCCGCTCTAATAAAAACTGATAGTGCGAAAGTCTATCGGAGATAAAGAGTAAAGAATAGTGGAAGAATACTGGGATTTTACATGGAACCCTACTCCCTGAGGAGCAGGAAGAAACCATGAGAGGACTCTCAATAGGCTGGATACTTTCTTATTCTTTTCTCTCATTTGTTACAGGTGGTGTAGGGATTTTAATATAGCCCCGTCAGTAAAATCAAATCCCACTCATAGTAGATGTGGGGCTAAACATGTGGATGTGGCAATTGAACCCTGGAGGGATCCAATTACACATCTATACATGTGACGCATACTTTAACAGAAACGTATCCTACATAAAATGACAGCAAACTTCAAACTACACACATTGAAAATCACTAAAATACTAACTAGACAAGGTAAAAACATCAAAGACCACATACAAAAGTTTGAATAACGACCTAGGGGTAAAACTATAAGTTTGGTATACGCCATAACAAAGTTCAAAATTCAAAATACAAATATAAAGTGAAACAAACAAATAAAGATCGAAATGGTATGATACATGGTAAGTTCTTCATCGAAATTTATAACTTGACCATCATCTTGACCTCCACCTCCAATCTCATATTGTTCCTCATATCAATTATCATGTAAAGCAATATCATCTTGAACAAGATCTAACTATGATTGCTTTAAGTCTTGTTTGTTTTCTAATAACTCTGTCTTTGCAACTCTAGATGCCCCTACAACATCTCCCCACGTCAATGTCATCCTCAAAGATAAAATCTTGCTATCAGAGCAAGTTTAAGTTTTTTATAGAAGTAAAATCCTACTTAAATACCCTTGAATGGAACAAACATTTATTTTTTGCAGGAGTAACAACATAATTACTTATCCTCAAATTGCACTTGATTGCTCCATTTTGAACCCATCATACTTTGACGGAAGCAACCAAGTGTATTACGTGAACATGAAGGAAATATTTGTCGAATCTCTTAGGATGCGGACGCACATTACCCAACCTTTTGTCAAGTCCACCCTCAACAAGGCCCAAAAGACTTATTTGATGGTCAAGTAAAGGAGCTTGAAAAGAATGCAAAGGCAATGAATATAATGTGCTTTGCCTGTTAACAAGTACAATCACATGTCTCAATGTAAGATAGCTCGTGAATTATAGGAGACTCTCCAGGTAATGCATGAAGATACCCAAAAAAAGTTAAAAGTTCTGAAGTGACAATATTTAAGTAGAGAATATGAGAAATTTATGAAATTTGAGATTAAGGAAGGTTTAACAATTATCCATGATAGAAAAACAAGTGAAATGTCGATTTTTCTTACTTGCCGAAAATATACTTCGATGAAAACTTGATGAAATGTGGTGTAGAGTCACCAGTTTAACGAGAAACGTTGAGAAATTTTTAATTATAATTTTTGGATTTTTATCACGTGTGCCTCTCTTAACTTTTGCAATTTCATTTATGCCCACGCCCTCAAACCAAGAGAAAACCATCACTTGGATTTTTCAAGTAGCCCCACATTTGCATTCAGGAGACATGCCATTTGGGCCTAGTAATTTTTCAGGTAAGTAGCCCCACATTTGCATTCCGAAGACCTGGCATCTGGGCTTTGTAATGCACCAGTTACCTTTGGGTTCTTTATGGCCATTTTCTCAGATATGGTTGGTGATTTTCTCGATGTTTTTATGGCTATATTTTTAACTCATTTTAGACTTATTAACTTCAAACATGCCCTCAAACGGTGTATTGAGGTCAATCCCGTTTTGAGTTGGGAAAAAGGTCATTTTATGGTCCGAGAAGGGATTGTACTCCTTTTTTAGAATATCAGTTTTGCCCCTATCTTCTTGCAGTTTTATCACTTGTGCCCCTCGGGTTAATTGTCATTTACGTCCCAAATAAACATTAACTTTTGGACACATGGGTAATTAAAAAAATACATATGGTAGATATGTCATTTTTGTCAATTGGTTGTGCCCCTACCATATTGTCGTCCCCCAACCCCCTTTTCTTCCACTCCCACCTCCAGCCCCTCCTCCTTCACCCCCAGGCACAATTCTTCACCCCTACCACGTACAATACTTACGTATTCCCTCTTTATCCTTTTTATTACTTATCTTCGTTCTTCATCCACCGTTTCTCTGCTACACATTCGGTGTTGTTGTCTGTTTCCCCAATCTCTTCTTCTTCCTTATTCAGTTCCGAACCCCAAACCTGATCACCAACAAATAGCCCCACATTCTCCTTCTTTCACTTCAACTCTACCTCCTAGATCCCCCTTAATCTTCATGTAATGTCGCGGACAAAGTTAAGTTTCGAAGTCCTTCATCCACGTCGGAGCACCACTCATTATTCATACCCAGTTCGAGAGCTTTGCAAAAATAATAGCCACAGTCCCTACACCATCTTCGCCTAAATTGAGGGCCAACACACCTCCACCCTTTGCCATATTCTTCATTCGTCAGACCGCCATACCCACCTCTATTCCATTTTGTTTGTTTGTTGAATTGGTGAAGTAGCAGTAACTCGTCACCTTCAAGTCAAGGCCTTGTTGTGCCACACTCGAAGAAGAGGACAACCTTGACAGCCATGTCCTCTGTCGCCCGCATCTCCTCTGGTCCCCTCCTACTTCGCCCCCACCGCCAACCCCATCCTGTGATGCCCCCTCCTCAGCCGCCCCCACCTCCTCCTCCGTCCCGAGACAAATGAATGTTTCCTAGCAGTACATCAAGCTATTACTCGAGATTGGTGCCACCGCCAAGTGTTTGAGGTGATGACCCCATCAGAGCTTCTTCCAAGATCTGAACTTCATGCAACCTAAAACATCATGTCACCTCTGCAACTTTTGGAGTCCAACCGAAGGGGAGGGATGCACATGCGGTCAAGAGGAGGGGGTAAGCGGTTGGGAGGGGGAGGTGGGGGCAAAGGAAGTGGGTGCGGAGAATGAAGGGGGCGAAGAGCTCAGGGCAAAGCTAGGCAGAGGAGGAGGATGAGATTAGGGTGGAGAGGTTAGGGGAGGCAGAGGGGGTTGTTTTAACGATTATGTCCCTCTTAATTACACCATGATTTGAATAAACCATGGTTTAGTTCGTCTCATTAAAGATCAAACTAATATAATGGTACAAATGATAACAATGCAAAAAGATAGGGGCAAAATTGATATTCCATAAAAAAGGGAGGGGCGTAACTGAAATTGCAGAAGTTAAGAGGGGCATAAGTGATAAAACCCCTGAATTTTTTAGGTACTTATTTCACTATTTATGTAATCCTTGTCTATTTTATATTTAAGATCCTTCTATAATTTGACCACCAACTTCTCCTATAAAAATCCTATAAAAAGGCAAAGGCCCTTGCATTCCTAAATCTTTCTGTTTTCCCAATAATTATATAAAAATATTCAACATAATGATATGAAGAATCAAAGGAATATATGCACATAGTCTTGCATATTAGTTAGATTAGATTGGATTGGATATATTAACGTATTCAAAAAATCTTTTATCAGATCCACTCAAATTATAAATTCAAAGCAATTCAATGCAATTGACACAGATCGAATCAGATCGCGTTACAGATTTTATCCGGTCAATTTGCACGCCTAGTGACAGGCATCATGAGGTGTAGGGTGGATGTAGAATGTTGTTTAAATATATTTCTCGAAAATTTAATCACAAAGACAAGGAATACAAGGATTTATTGGAATCGAAATAACCATAAGAGAGACCAAATATCCTCCTTATTACAATGACCATTTGAACATATGAATAAATAATGTCAAAATGTTATTCATAGGAATTCAGACTTCTGAATACTAGTATGCATCTAATTATAAATCTTCGCCAATTAGGCTGGGGTGTGGCGTTAAATCTCATGTAACCAAGGGTGTAAAACCTAGGTGATCAACCCAACAGATTGATCCAATTATATGTAGCCAGGTGGTCTCACCACTTAGATAGTTATCATCCAGACTTTAGCGGACCAAGTCAATTGGTTGGACCTAAAAGCTGAGTATTCAAACAACTAGCCAATTGGCTTGAAATGGCAAATCCCTCTTAGTTACAATGCCTATATTTAATACATGTTAGACTTCAAATTAATAATTTATAGCCTAACTTTGATTTTATTTACTATTCTTCGAAGTTAAGGATCTTATAAATTAAACATGTAGGAGTATGTAATAGAGGCACCCACTCATGTTTAGTACCACATCTACTATCAGTGGGACTTTGGTCAGTTTGGGGGGCTATATAAGGAGTCCTCAAACCCCATGTACTCATTGAGAAGTTCTAATAAGATTATAGAAGATCCAGACACTTGAAGCCTTCTCCCGCGGTTTCATCTCGCTCTTTCGAGAGTAGGGTTCCACGTAAAATCTTTGTGTTCTTCATGTCTATTGCTCTTGTTCTGTTTATCGCTTCAGCTTATTTATTTTCAACATGGTACCAAAGCAGGTTCCATTCTCAAGGATTTATTTGTTATGGTCGTGACTTGTTCGAGATTCGATTATCAGAGTTGCGATGATAGCTAGGGTTCGCTCATCAGAACCTTGGATCCAAGGCACAATCTGTGCACCTCCAGGTGCAACTAGCGCCGCCTAGGCGCTACCCAAGCGCTCCCAGCCACGCGCAGACATTCCAGCCATGCTTTTCCAGCAACTCATGTCGACGATGCAGCATCTAAGGTCCTCGACGCATGGCCTCCTCCGATTTCCAGCAACTCCAGACACACCTTAATGCTCCAGGAGACGTCACAGAGCGACCACGGTCAAGGTTCAGAAATGTGATATGCGGTATTCGTTCGGTCACGCAGTCTAAAGCGAGGAAGCGGATATGCGGAGGAGTATACAGAGGTATATACGGTATATGTGATTTATAATATTTTAATTTAAAATATTAAAAAATACAATAATACAATGTGATTATATAAAAAAGTTGATGATCTAACAAAATCAAAAAATAAATAAGATAATATAACGAATAAGATATATAAGCATGATATTATAAATTAATTATTTTTTAGTATATATTTTGAATTTAATGCATATATATACACACATACAAATTTGGATTCATCAGGGAACGCGAGAATTGTACAAGAAAACTTTTAATGTATATACAGATAACAAAAGTTAAAGAATAATCATAGGTATACAAATCATACATCAAATTTATATACATATATGGATCTCCAAGGGACAAAACATGTTAATACAAAATATAGGAGAAAATAGTATTCGCATATAAAATTTATTAGAAGCACAAAAATGTAAAGTACCAGACTGTTAGCTAATTATTTCATGTTTTATATAATAAATTAGAAAGAATTTCATTAGATAGAAAATTCAACATGCGGTAAACAGTTCATTAATAAATGTTGAGAACAATGAAAGATATGAATATGAGAAAAAATATCATAGATTATATTCCCAAATGCAACATATACAAGAATAATGAAAAGATGTATCAATTTAAATGATGATATAAGAGTTGCTCGGAAGGAAAATGAGTTAATATGTCACCAACATGTTGAGATATTTCTACATTCCTATGTACCTTTCCGGTTATTTTTTATTTCTTTATGTCCACCTTATGTAATTTACCCATAGGTCTCTCCTCTATATTAGAGAGCCTAGGGTTTCAAAAATAAACAACTTTCTTATTTTCTCCAACATGGTATCAGAGCGGCGGTCCTAGACCGGAGCTCTCGTATCCAAAACCCTACCCCTACCTTTCGCCTATGTCGTCGCGTGACGCCCCCTTCCCCCCTCCTCGCGTGCAGCGCTGCCCGTACGTAGCCCACACATCTGCCCGTGCACTGCGCAGCTCTAGCACAGCCTGCGCATCCATGCCTGATCTCGCGCCTCCACGTGCATCGTCCCTCCGCACGCGGTCCTCTATATAAGAGAGCCTAGGGTTTCAAAAATAAACAACTTTCTTATTTTCTCCAACATGGTATCAGAGCGGCGGTCCTAGACCGGAGCTCTCGTATCCAAAACCCTACCCCTACCTTTCGCCTATGTCGTCGCGTGCCGCCCCCTTCCCCCCTCCTCGCGCGCAGCGCTACCCGTGCATAGCCCACACATCCGCCCGTGCACTGCGCAGCTCTAGCACAGCCTGCGCATCCATTCCTGATGCACCCAAATCCATCAACCAAACAACTAGCCCGACGTCAGCCCGTGTAGGCGCGACATAAGTCTACATATGCATTCAAATCCCCATATGTTTGTGTAGACATTGACTCTTTAGTCTACAAAACCCTAGTCTACATCCGGTATTATGTCTGAGAACAAGGTTGATGTACCCGCCACAGGCGTATTCAGAGGTCCAGCGCCTGTTGTCAAAATGGATGGGACAAATTATGAGCTCTGGGTTATGCAGTTCATGAGCATGATGAAGTCAAATGGTAAAAAACATATTCTTACCGACGAGGAGCCGGTAGAGAAGACTGGGGTAAATGCCTCGTGGGAGGCAGACGACGCTTATGCCAAAGTTTGGCTCTCTGGTACATTGAAGATTGAAATCGCCAATAATGTGTTACATCAGCCTACTGTTAAGGCGATGTGGGATATCCTCGCAGCAACATATTCTCAAGCGAGGAACGAGACGAAGATCCTCCAACTCCAACACGACATATTCACTATCAAGCAAAACGGACGCGATGTATACATCTTTGCGTGGAATGTTTGAGAAGCTCTACAGTTTCAAGCCCCTAACGGCGACTCCATAACTGCAGAAGACATATAGGAATGCTATCATGGCTGGGGTATTCCTAGCAGCCCTTGATCTTGAATATGATGATGCTCGCTCCCAGATTCTAGCAGATGCTACTATTCCTCTCATGGAGGAAGTGTTCCGCAGGCTCAGCAGGATCACTATTCCATCCACAGCTACTAGCCAGACTTTCTCGGCTATGGCAGCATCTCAAGGAAGAGGAGGCTCTTCTACCTTCCATGGACGCGGACCTCGTGGTAGAGGAGGTCGCATTCGTCAGCCCTGCACCTTTTGTCATCGCCCAGACCATACCGAGGAGACATGTTACTCCAAGCATGGTTTTCCGACATCAGCCCGCATAGAAGAGCAGATTGAGTCTCATGCTGCTTCTACTTTAGATCATAGCTTTGATCACCTCGTGGCCAGACTAAGGGATATTATACCTCTTTCCGCTTCATCATCTTCGGGAGGTCATTCAGATGTGGAAGCCTCAGCTTCTGCTAGTAACTCTGTTATAGCTAGCACCTCAGGTACATATGCTTTTACATCCTATCATGGATCTGAGATTACAGATTGGATTATGGACTCAGGTGCAACACATCATTTATGTGGAGACAGACAACAGCTTACGTCATATAGACAGGTTCCACCAGGGAGAACAGTTGTAATAGCTGATGGGACTCATTCCCCAATAGCAGGACAGGGAGAGATTACTTTGATGCCTTCGATGTGTTTGCAGAATGTGCTACATGCTCCTGATTTCTCTATAAACTTGCTTTCTATTAGTCAGATTACAAAGGATTTACACTGCAGGGCTATTTTTGACCCATCGTCTCATTTTTTCATGACATTCTTATGGGCAAAGTGATTGGGTGTGGACGTGAGCAGGGTGGCATTTATCACCTGGTTCGAACTCCCTATGCAGACTTATCTTTTCATTCGTCTGGATCAGTCTCTCCGTTCACTTGGCACCTTCAGTTTGGTCATCTCCCTCTTCAGAAAATGTGTCATATGTTGTCGCAGATTTCACCTGGTTCTTCTTTTCACTGTGAGGCTTGTCAGTTGGGAAAGCATCATCAGTCTGCTTTTCCTAGTCGTCAGAGTCGGAGCAGTAGCTCCCTTTTTGAGTTATTTCATGTTGACATTTAGGGTCCGAGTCGTGTTCTTGATCACCAGGGACACGGATTTTATCTTGTGGCTGTAGATGATTTTTCACGGTTGTCATGGTTGTTTCTTTTGAAAAATAAATCTGAAGCAGGAGATGTGATCAAAACCTTTATCAATGAAGTGCAGAATGCTTTCTCTACCTCTGTGAAGTTTATGCGAACTGATAATGCTTTGGAATTTTGTACTCGTGCTCTATCTCATTTTCTTTCATCTCGAGGGATTATTCATCAAACATCTTGTGCTTACATCTCTCAGCAAAATGGTGTTGTTGAGTGAAAGCATTGTCATCTTCTTGATGTTACTTGGACTCCTCTCATTCGGAGTCGTGCACCACATTCGTTTTGGGGTGATGCAGTTCTCACAGCATGCTATTTGGTGAATCGTATGCCATCGTCTGTTTTGGGTGAGAAAATTCCTTTCTCTATAGATTTCCCTAAGAAGTTATTCTCACTAACTCCTCGTGTGTTCGGATATGTTGCTTTTGTTCACCAGTTAATTCCAGGTCCTGACAAGCTCTCTCCTAGAGCTGACAAATGTGTGTTTGTTGGGTACTACAGGACTCAGAAGGGGTACCGGTATTATGACCCTTTGCACAGAAAATACTATAGCAGTGCTGATGTCACATTTTTTGAATCTGTGATGTACTTCTCTCCTACAGGTGACAGGTTGGCTCATCGGACTCAGATGATGAGGTTTGCATGCTACCTCCTCCTACGAGTTATTCACCCACCTCCTCCAGTGCTTGTTGTCCCACCTCCTCCACCACCTCCACCAGCACCACCTCCTCCTCCACCCCTTCCTACTACCCAATCACATGTGTTGCTTATTCCATCTTTACCTATATTATATACTCGTCGGACTACTTCTTCTCATGGTCATTGTCAATCATCTGGTATGCCCCAGGTTTGTTTTGATAACATAGCTTCTAACGATGGGTCTGGAGATATATCTATGCAGGAATCATTGTAGGAAAATAGCCTACAGATGGACGTTCCCAGCTGACCTGGATATTCCTATTGCAGTTCGAAAGCAGAAGTGGTCTTGTGCTTCCTCCCTTGCTTCTCAGGTCTCCTTTTATCGTCTAACAGGGGATTTTCAAATATTTGCAGTGGCTCTATCTGTCGTGGAAATTCCACGGAATTATGAGGAGGCATTGAAGGATAGTTGCTGGTGCTTGGCTATGGAGGAGGAGATGGACACACTATAGTCACGTGGTACGTGGAGTCTTGTTTCTGCTCCAGTTGACGCGTCTGTTGTGGGATGCAAATGGGTGTTCTCTGTGAAACGCTATAAGGCGAGACTTGTGGCACGTGGGTTCACCCAGACATATGGGGTGGACTATTACGATACTTTCTCTCCAATTGCCAGGCAATCTACTCTGTGTATTCTTCTTTCCGTTGTTGTGACACGAGATTTGCTCATGTACCAGCTTGATGTGAAGAATGCCTTCCTCTATGGTGATCTACAGGAGAAGGTCTACATGCAGCAGCCACCTGGGTTTGCTGCTGAGGGAGAGTGTGAGAAGGTTTGCAGGCTACACAAGGCTGTCTATGGCTTTAAGCAGAGTCCAAGAGCATGGTTCCAGAAGCTCTCAGACTTGATAGAGCAGCAAGGGTTTGTGCGATCGACTGCTGATCACTCCTTGTTTGTGCAGAAGACCCAGAGAGGTACTAATGTCATTCTTGTTTACGGTGATGACAATATTGTTACAGGGGATGATGAGCAGCGCATTCAGGCTATCAAAGACTTCCTAGATCAGCAGTTTGTGACGAAGGACCTTGGACATTTACGTTATTTTCTTGGGCTTGAGTTTGCCAGCAACTAGCGAGGTCTTGTGACGACCCAGAGGAAGTATGTTACAGATCTTCTTTCAGAGACAGGCATGGAAGATTGCAGACCTGCCACTACTCCTATTGACCCGAGTATGAAGCTATATGATGATGACTGAGGAGGTCGACAAGAGGAGGTACAGGGAGCTTGTTGGCAAACTGCTATACGTGGCTATTAGGGATGAGCATGGGCCGGGCTGGGCCAGGCTTTGAAGGGCCCAGGCCCAAGCCCGCTTAAAAAATTCGGGCCGTGGGCCGGGCTTAGGCCCGCAAAATTTTTTTTCGTTCGGCCAAAGCCCAGGCCCGGCCCAATTCCTTTGGGTCGGGCTTGGGCCGGGCCGGCCCATCTCCCAATTAGATATTATTAACTTTGACTCTTTTATTTCAAGTTAATCTCAACTCAAGTTACACAAGCCAAAATTGATTAAAACATGTACCATAATACTTGTGAAACAACTAAAATTCAATTCTACCAAACTCCGAATTTACACGTGCACTCAATGCTAGATACCATGAATGTCCCTCATTTATAGAAATTGAAAGAGTGAACCAAACTTACCCAGTTAACAATAACAGGTGCACCAGATCCTACATGTTAAAAATGGGCATAAGACCCATATTGGATAAATGTACAATAACAGAAAATGTTTTGATTGAAAAAATAAATATTAACAAATTCAAGAATAACCAAAAGAATCTAAACCAAATACTAAGGAAAAGAAATTTTAATTGAAATACATTGATCATCAACTCATGTCACACGCATGACTTTCTTGATTTATAAACATTGTATGAAGACATGGTACAGGAAGAGAGTGCACATGAAATAGGTGGGAATTTTCATACATGTAGGATGTAAGAAAGGATTCGGACCCTCTTCGAGTCGGGCCCTTGGGCCGGGTCGGGCTGGGCCGAGCCAAGCCCGAGCCCGGCCCAAAACAATTTTGGGCCTAGATATTGGGCCCAAGCCCGGCCCGATATTCCTTTGGGCCTGGGCCGGGCCGGGCTTTTTGGGCTGGGCTTCGGGCTGGGCTGGGCCGGCCCAGCCCAATTCTCATCCCTAGCTATTACCAAGCCCGACATATCCTTTGTTGTGAGCAAAGTGAGTCAGTTTATGGAGCAGCCCAGACAGGCGCATATGGATGCAGTCCATATGATTCTGAGATACCTAAAGACTTCACCTGGTACGGGACTTCTTTTCAGTAGGGGCACATCTCTCTCAATTATAGCATCTGCAGATGCAGATTATATTGGGTGTCCAAAGGATAGAAAGTCGACCACTGGCTTTGTTGTGTTTATAGAGAATTCACTAGTTTCATGAAGAGCAAGAAGCAGACTGTGGTTGCCAGATCGAGTGCTGACTCAGAATACAGGGCTATGGTGTAGGCTAGCACAGAGATGATGTGGTCAAATTTGTTCTTACTGACCTAACTATAGAGGTGCATCTTCCCATGCACCTCCAATGTGACAATCAAGCTGCTCATTTCATTGCCAACAACCAAGCATTCCATGAGAGAACGAACATATTGAGGTAGATTGCCATTATACGAGAGATATGATCCAGAAGGGACTGATTTCTACCTCTCATGTTAGTTCAGGGGAGCAAATAGCATATATCTTTACCAAGGCATTACACAAGGGGTCATTTCAGAAGTGTTCATCCAAGCTGAGCATGATTGACATCTATGATCCATCTTGAGATATTTCTACATTCCTATGTACCTTTCCAGTTATTTTATTTTTTATGTCTACCTTATGTAATTTACCCATAGGTCTCTCCTCAATATAACAGAGCCTAAGGTTTCAAGAATAAACAACATTCCTATTTTCTCCAACACATGTTATGGATTAACATGAATCCTATATGCAAGTCCCTTGTTCAGATATGTGGCCGCATATGCCGCATATTCGAACTGCATATGTGTTTTGATCGCATATTGATGCATATGGCATATGCGCTTCGGTCAAGTGACCGAATACGCATATGCGGCTACATGGATTACATTTCCGAACATTGACCATGGTTGCCCCAAAGGGGCATTGTCGATTCTCGGAGAAGAAATAAAAAGAAGGGGGAACGATTCTACATCCCCAATCATCGTCATCTCCACCATCACTTCGTGCGAACATCAGGCCTCCAAGGTAGCGCAACACCGGCAACCACTCCGCACCTTATGAAGGCAGTGACAACCGCCAACACCGGGACAAACAACCGCTCCTTCAAACGTAGCACTTCTCTCACAGGGCAACAGTGGCAACACAAATCTTGCACGTAGATCTTGGGCAAGTGATCCACCACCATGTAGTGCACCTTCTAGTGCTACCCACCACTCCATAGTCTACCTCCTGGTGGCGCACATCCTAGTGACAAGAATGGGTTCCCAACGAGGACCCTAATCCTTTTTTAAGGGAGGGAGCATACGCCTCTTCTTAATCGACCCAAGGAAATGAGGCCCAAGTTGAGTTGTTGCTTTGTATTTGTCTTTTTAAGAAAAGGAGTTGAAAGTATGGGCCCAAGTGGGCCGTGAGTTGAGGGAAAAAAGGACCAAGAAAAAAGAGAATCTATTTTAAAAAAAAAAAAAGAGACCGCCCAAAAAAAGGTTAATCGGAAAAAAAAAGTTAGATGGCTAAAAAGAGAATAATTTGTGCAAGAAAGAGCACAAAAAAATATGCATGTTTTGTTTTGATTTCTCCTAACTTGATTATCCATGATTTTATCCTATCAAGCATGGGAGAAAAAGGAGTTAGATAGGACATGTATTCTTCTTCGTGAGATGTATCCATAGGAGTTCTATCCATTCATGACTAGCAGACCGACACTCCAGACTATTACTGTTATTAACCACCTTTATCGAGCATTAATTACTACTCCGTGTTGAACTTTCTTCTTCTATAGCGACTCTTCTCCAGGCAGGACCTGGTATCGCAAGGACTACTATAGGCACGACTGAAGCTCTTTCCCGATGACCTAAAAGTCATAATAGACCCATCCTCGAGCGAAGTCTTCTCCCAGCAGCGGTTCTTCAAAAATCATGTCTCTATCCTCGACTGAACCAGATGTCTCTATCATCGTCTCTCTCAGATGTATGGAGTGAAGATATGATGTATAATTTTCTTGTGTTGCAAGCTGCAGCTGTTTCAGCTCCAGCTTGAGAGGGAATGTTGGAGTATGTAATAAAGGGGTAATTGGATCTCTCCAAGATCCAATTACCACCTACTCATGTTTAGTTCACATCTACTATTAGTGGGACCCCGATCTGTCTGTAGGGCTATGGAAGGAACCCCACACCCCTGTACTCATTAAGAAATTCTATAAGATCAAGCCCTTTGAGGCCTTCTCCCGTGGTTTCATCTTGTTCCTTCATAGTAGGGTTCCACGTAAAATATTTGTGTTCTTTATGTTTATTGCTCTTGATATGTTTATCGCTTTCAATTATTTATTTCAACAAAACCTCTTATGAAAGAGGTTTGGATATTAGCCCGAGATGCGAGTTTTGAGATGTTGAGTCGACTAAGAGAGGGTGAGGACGGTCCAAAAAGTGTTGGAAAGAGACTATGCGAAGGGATCTTAATTTTTTGAATATTAGCCCAAGATTGACCCAAGATAGATTTTAATGGAGGAAAAGAATCTATGTAGCCGACCATACTTAATTGTGGGAAAAAAGTTTGTTGTTGTTGTTGTTTGTAAAACCTCTTATGAAAGTGTTTACTATGAATTCTTAAATAACCTTCTTCAAAAATTCGTTGATTGTGATAATGTTGCGTATGACTTGATCGTATATTTCACATCAAGAATGTACATTTTCATTTTTTTATATAAAATGATTTATTTTTTAAAAGAAAAAAAGGGAGATAGACCACTTAACGGTAATCTCCCAGATATAAAATTATTTACTCTCTGAAAACTGTTTATTTTTTTATTTGTTGACATGTCTGAGTGTTGGCCTATGAATGTTAGCCTGTGAACTATAGACCTGTACAGAGAATGGCAGTAGCAGAAATGAAAATACTAAGGTTGATGTGTGGACACACATGTAAAGATCGGATTCAGAATGCAATCAGAAGGCAAGTTGGTGTAGCTCCGATCGAAGATAAGCAGTGTTGCAGAAGACGGTATTCGGTATTTAGTCGGAGGGGTCACTGAATAGAGAATAATCGGTATTCAGGCGACTATTCGGAATTATTCGATTTTGTATTTTTTAATATAAAAATTATTTATAATACATATATTCTTATATTTATATATATATGGTCATTAGTTAACATGAATCCAAGATAAAAGTACCAATCAATATAATAGATATATAGAATATGACATTTGTTACGATACTGTGGTAAAATGTAACCCATATAAACTAAAAATTAAAAATAAAAAAATAAAAATATCAAAAGTCAAACACCAGTCGACCTAATAGTCGGGCCAGTCGGCCGACTATTCGGTCGAGCCGACTATTGACCAACTGGAGGTCTATTCAGTCGAGGACCCCCCCACACCGCATAGTCGGACCGACAATTCGGGATAGTCGGCCGACTATTGCAACACTGAAGATAAGATTTTACAAAATCGCTTAAGGTGGTTTTGCTATTTGCAAATGAGGTCAACTGATGCATTGGTGGGGAGATGCGAGTTTTGGGATGTTGAGGCGGCTAAGAGAGGACAAGGAATGCCCAAAAGTGTCAGAATGAGACTATATGAATGGATTTTAGTTTTTTTGATCTAAGCCCGAGAATGACCCAAGATAGATCTGAATGGAGGTAAAGAATCCATGTAGTCAACCCTATTTAATGTGGGAAAAGGCTTAGTTGGTGTTGTCGTTGTGACCCATCTGATTAAGAATGCCTAGTTTTGCAACCTAACATGAATTCTTGGAATGCTATGTTTGCCTCCCCTTCTCGATATGGAAATATCTACTCTCGTCGCCAGCAACCACTCATCGAGGAGTCATCTCCTTCCCCTGCACACCTTATGCGCGAGGCTGTGGCGGAGGCGGCTGGTCTTCGTCACACTGGTCAACACTTCTCCCTGGACTGATTGCCGCCTGGTCCGTTAGTGATTTTTGGGGACTTTTTGTGTTGCTTAATGAAACTTTTATCCTGAAATGTTCGTGGACTTGGCGACCCTGCGCGTCGCCGTGCTCTGGGCTCTCGGATTGTCGAATGGGAGTGTGACATCGCATTTCTGCAGGAAACTAAACTTTCAGGGGTCGATGATGCTATGTGGAAGTCTTTTGGCGCAGGGGGCGTGGATGCCTTTTGTGCGTTGGACGCGATTGGCGCTTCTAGCGGTATTATCTTGGCTTGGCGCTCGTCCAGATTTCTCTGTCTTTTACGGTGGTTCTTGTGCGTGCGGACTCTAGTGCTTCCGTGGCTTTTACCTGTGTATACGCGCCTTTATGTCATGTGGCTCGTCGTGATTTATGGGAGGATCTACATAATGATGCTGTGGCCCTGGGGGATACTCCATGGATTGTGGGGGGAGATTTTAACGTTACTTTGCTATCCATTGACCGTCCACGTGGTCGTGGGGGACGGGATCCGGGTTCTCGCGAATTTTTTGAATTCATTCAGGAATCGGGCCTTGAAGATCTGGTTGCATTCGATATTATCTATACATGGCGGAATAACTCGTCCAGATCTCGGCTCGATAGATTTTTGGCGAACGGTCTCTTGATGGAAGCTTTCCCCCTGTGCTCGGTCATCTCTCGGCCGCGGTCTTTTTCTGATCATAGTCCCATACTTTGGGATGCCGGTGAATCTTCACGCCCTCGTGGGATATTTCGTTATGAACGGAGTTGGTTGCGGGAACCTCACTTTAGGGACATTGTGAGCAACCATTGGTCCCAAAGCACTTTTGTTGGCAGTGCGGCTCGTCGTTTTGATCAAAAGCTTTCATCCCTTCGCGTTGTTCTCGCGTCCTTTAAATTTAACATTCGTCAGGCTCGTTTAAATTCTCGGATGGAGGCTGACGCAGTTATTCTTCGCCTGGACCGGTTGGAAAACGAGAGGGAGTTAACGCCTGAGGAATTGGTCGAGCGTTCTTCTGCTGTGCAGGTTGTTTTGGAGGAGGACAAGAAAAGAGCTATTGAATGGAGACAGCGGTCGCGTCTGAGATGGATCAAACATGGGGATGCTAATACCGCCTTTTTTCATCGGGTCGCTAGTGCTCGTAAGCGTGCTAATACTATTTCCTCAATTGAGGTTGGCGGTGCCTTCTATCAGGGGGAGCAGGAGTTGGGTGCGGCTTTGGTTAATTACTTCAAGAATTTCTCTGACCGCCAGCCTTCTTGCCCGTGGCGTTGGACGGGCCGTGGTGCTCCTGTCATCGCCCCATCGTATGCGGATTTGTTATCTCGGCCTTTTTCGTTGGAGGAGCTGAAGGGGGCGGTCTGGGATCTTAACGTCGACGCCGCCCCCGGTCCTGATGGATTCCCCATTTCTTTTTACCGGGACTTTTGGGATGTTATCGCCAGTGACGTGTTGGAGGTCGCTCTTGACTTTTGTGCGGGGAATAGGGGATTCAACAAGATTAACAGGGCTAATATGGTCCTTATCCCTAAGACCCATGGCGCCAACCGTATTGACGACTTCCGGCCAATCTCTATTTCTAATGGCATCTACTTAATTATTGCTAAGGCCCTGGCTCGGAGGCTTGCGCCTCTTCTCGGACCTCTTATCTCCCACTCCCAGGCCGCTTTTGTTCAGGGAAGGCAAATCGCTGATTGTTATGCGTTGGCCTCGGCGATTATTGATGGATGGCACAGAAATGCTTCGAAGGGGATCTTGTGGAAAATTGACTTTGCTAAGGCTTATGATTCTTTAGATTGGAGATTCCTTTGGTCTGTGTTGAGGCGGCGGGGCTTTCCGCCGATTTGGATATCTTGGGTTCGCCGGTGTGTTACCACAGTTTCTTTCTCCATCTCTATTAACGGCCGGCCGGTTGGGGGGTTGGTCCAGCCTCGCAGGGGGGTTCGCCAAGGGTGCCCCCTTGCCCCGCTTCTCTTTGTTTTGGCGGTCGATGTGTTGCCGTGTATGATCCATGGTGTGGCCGAGGCTGGTCTTACGTGCGGATGCTATCTGGGTGAGTTTCATATTCCGATTCTCCAATTCGCTGATGACACCTTATGTTTTATTGAGGGGGATAGGGCTAATGCCTTGGGGATGGCTACTACGTTCCAATTATTCTGCGAGATGTCGGGGCTCCGCATCAATGGGACCAAATCTAAGGTTGTGACGTTTGCTTTGCCGCCGACGGAGGCTGAAGCGTGCTCTTCTATTCTGGGGTCTTCCCTCGGTGGCCTTCCGCTGGATTATCTTGGCGTGCCTCTCTCGGTGGGCCGGGCTCGCTTGCGTGATTGCCAGAGAGTGATGGAAAAGGTGGAGGCTCGGCTGGCGGGCTGGCGCGCTTCGCTCCTCTCAAGGGGGGGTCGCTTGGTTCTTCTTAAATCTGTGCTCGCTGCTATCCCGATTTATTTCTTGTCTGTGCGGGGTTTGCCGAAGGGGGTGCGGGTACGCTTAGAAAAATGTATGAGGGGCTTTCTTTGGGGGAAGAAGGGCGATGGTCGCGGGGGGGTTCATTTGGTGGGTTGGGAGGATGTTTCGCGGCCCAAGCGCGAGGGGGGCCTGGGCATTCGGCGGTTGGAGGTGGTGCACGAAGCTTTGCTTCTCAAGTGGGCGGCCAAGCTGTTGGGGCGGGATGATGATTTCTTGCTGCGGTGTCTTCGCGTGGCGGCAGGGAGTGCTCTTGCTTGCGCCTTTGGCGGGCGGGCCTAGGGGCAGGCTCCCTCCTTTTGGCACATGGTCATGGCCGCTTTCAGTCGGAACCGATCTTTATTCATGCCTTCTCTTGGTGATGGCACTTCTTTCAGCTTCTGGTCGGAGGATTGGTCCGGGAGGGGCGTCTTCCAGTCTTTGTTTCCTAGATTATATGCGTTGGCGGGAGACAAATCCGCCTCTGTGGCTGCTTGCTGGGCCGATGGATGCTGGTGCCCTTTGCTAGTGGATAATCTTTCTGAACAACGGTTGTTGGACTGCTCTGCCTTGATGGCTCTCCTATATGATGCTCCCACGCCCTCTGGGGGCCATGATCATTTCGCTTGGAGGGAGGGGCCCTTCTCTACGCGAAAGGCGTACTTCGCTATTCTCCCCAGCGCCGCGGGGATGGATGCATCTCTGCTCACTCACTGCAGGTTCATTTGGCGTCTTAAGCTTCCGGAACGGGTGGCTATTTTCATTTGGACTCTCAGGCGTGGTAGGCTACTGACTCGTGACCGATGTGCTTTGATGTTCCCTAATGTGTCGCGTTTGTGCGGTCTTTGAGGTTTGGAGGAGGAAACCACCGATCATCTTTTCATTCAGTGTGACCGTGTGCGTCCCATCTGGGACGAAGTGGGCTGGGTGAATCTCGCCAGTATTTAGCGCCGGGAGTCGGTCGAGGGTGGACAGGTTGGTCCCCATTGCGCGCCTGTGGAGTATCTGGCTGGGAAGAAATGAGGCATTATTTGCGCGGCAGAGATTCTATAAGGAAAATATTTGTATCGTTGCGTCTCGTTTTTGTCTTGATTGGTCTGCCATGTAGCTTTTTTCTGGGCGCGGGGATGATATTTCTTTGATATCGTCCTACCATCTGTTTTTTGTTTTCCTCTTCCACATTGTAACTTTCCGCACTGTAAGTACTCATCTCTTTACTCCTTAATAAATTGGGGCGGACACCGTTGAGTGTTTCCCCCTTTTTTGAGCGTCAAAAAAAAATGTTATCCCTGGATTCTTTTGGACATGTAGCCTTGTAAATAGAGAGATCCTCAGTTACGGTGACCCCAGCAAATTTAACAGAAATCCGAATTCATGAGTTTCATACAATCGTTCCACATTTCATAGATGCAAACTTTGGAAACTATATTCCACATTCGCTAAAACTGTTTATTCAAAAATGTAATAAAGGAATTTCATAAAAAATAATTGCACACATACTGCTTACCGTTCTTCCTCCCTGGAGAATATTTTCCACCTCCAGCTCCAGCATTTTCTTCATCTCCACAAAGCGGGGCACACAGTCAGCACCTAAGCAGTCTGCAGCCTCTTGAACCTAAAACCAAACCTACTCAGCTGATCAAAAACTTAAAACTTCGAGCAAGTGAAGGCCCGGTAGCAAAAATGCCATTTGTGAGGGAGAAGATCCAAGAGAACTAGACTATATAAAATAAAAGTGGATAACGCACCTCAGCGATAGCTGTAGCAGTATCGATGGATGCAACTCGAGGGGAGCATATGATTGAGTCCATGTTAACATCTAGCAGTAGCTCTGCAGTTTTCTGGGACTGCCAAAAGCAAACACATTAAGTTTTTCACCTTATGTCACTAAGTAAATAAAAGCAGGATCTTTATTCACACTGATCGAAATAAAGGAAATTCAAAGTATTACCTGTATTACTCCAAGCATATTCATTGGTGCATATCCCAAACTGGGAAAACTGATCTGAAAGATTGAAATAGAAGTTATTTGATCGGATATGAAATGTAAAGCACTTATTGCTGGATCATTATATTGATGTATTAGTTTCTTCCCTCACCAGTGTAAAAGTTTAAAGGTACTACAACCCACAACCAGTCAAAACAGATATGCACAAACTAGTGTGTGTTTGGTTGGAGGGAACCACGGGGAATTCGAGTTCCCACCACAAAACCGCCAGGTTTCCATCCAAAACCACTTTTTCTACATTGTACGGCCTACCTGCCATATATCACTCTCTCTCCTCTATGACACCCGACAACCGCTCTATCTCTCTCATTTCATACATCCAATCCTCTATTTATCTTTCCTCTAGTTAAATAAAAAATTATTATAGTATGCCAACTTGTCATCTGAAGATTACAAAATAACATCTAATCATTTTTCCAACAATAAAATTACATCACAACGAATCCTCTCAACAAACCCTCCATCCAAACATCAAAACAAACAAAAGCATTATCTACCAGATTTTTAGGGTTATCCTCTACAAGATAACTCCAACCAAACGCATATAAAGACAACACCTGAATCAGAATCAGATGACTAACTTCATATATTTATTTAACTATGCATGAGAAATGGATGCAGAGAACTACAGGAAGTAACTTGCACAGTGATGCATTTTATAAAGCTGGCCATTAACAAGAAGATCCAAAGCGGCTGATAAAATATCTACATGAGATTTGATGATTTTGAAGTTACAAGTTCATATATTCTGGCTCTTTCTTTTACCACCACACAGAGCATCGTATTTCTTTCACCAAAGAGGGTAAGACTGACAATTCGTTGAATCTGTTCACAAGGAATTACAGGGAGGATGGAGCGACCGACGTGTATGGAGAGGGTTGGAGAGGAAAGAGAGGGTCACCATTCTAACTAGCCTAGTTATTGGCATGCCTCTTCCCATGCATTTACAATGTGACAACCAAGCTGATCTTTTCATTGCCAACAACCATGTCTTCTATAAGAGGATCAAGCATATTGAGGTTGACTGTCACAACACTCGTGACATATTTAGAAGGACTCTATCTCTACTTCCCATGTCAGCTTAGGGGAACATATAGCAGATGTGTTCACCAAGCTCAAAGCCAGAGGGCTATTCGTGAGGTGTTGTTCCAAGCTAAGCATAATTGATATCTATGCTCCATCTTAAAGGAGGGTGTTGAAAGATATTTTATCTTTTCTTATTTTATGTATTCCTTTTCTTTTTATCTCTATAGTGTGACTTGTTGAACAGGGTTCTTCTATTATATAAGAAAGCCCTAGGGCCTCAAGTATGAATCAATTCATTATTTTCCTTCCACAATAATAATAATAATAATCAATATTAATGAAAATTGAAAACAAAAATAAAAGCATACATGACTCATAGAGAGCCTTAGCATGTGGCAGCACATTTTCCACGTATTTAAATATGTGCTAATGAAACATCACACCATTTTTAGAAAGCCAGAGTTTTCCCTGGTTGTTATGCAACTTATAACCAGCAGCATCAAGGGTCAAACATCTTAGAGTTGGTAAGCAATTAGAATAAGTCAAGGTTTACAGTGAGGTGTTGAGGGCATACAGAATTTTGATAGTTTTATGGTTTGATCCTAATTAGAAATATTATTACTTTTCTTAATGTTATGTTTTATTTCATTTTCCCGTCTTATGTAATTTACCCATAGGCCTTCTCTATATAAGAGAGCCTAGGGTTCTTTGGAATAAACGATTATCTCATTTCTTCCAACATGGTATCAGAGCCACCACCAAAACCCTAGCCCCCCCCTCTTCTCTCCATCTCCCGCCGTCGCCCCCCTCCTCCCGGCCTGGCCACCTCCCGCCGCCGGCCTCGCCACCTCTCTCCACCGTCGGTGCCGTTCTTCCCAACCACCCTCCTCTCCCCCCCCCCATCTTCTCGCCGCCGACCCCCTCCCTCCCACCACCTTCTTGCTGCCGCCACCACCCGCCTTGTCCAAGGTGCTTAGACCGTGGGGGGATGTTCTGGCAGTCGTGGATGATGGACTCTCGCCGGGGGCGGATTGGAAGTGCGCTCGGATTCTCATGGAATGTTCAAGGGGCTTTCTGAGAGATGCGGATGGTAAGGTCTTCTTCAAAACTTTGGAGATTGGCCGGTGGCGATTCAAGGTGGAGCTTTCAATCATCGCCCCCTCGCCGGCGCCGGCGGCTCGCCCTTCGCATCCGGCTGCTTTCGACGATGTGCATGGCTTGGGACTTGGGGACGCCGCATCGTCTTCCGATTGCCAGGTGGCATGCGTTGGGGGTTATTCCAAAGCGTCGCCTTCTGGGTTCAACTTCTCTGGTCCCTTCGAATTGCCTCCTCGTGTGCTGTGTATGGCGTCTGAAAGGGCCGGTTTTGTGGATTTGGCCACGATCGAGGACGATTTGCCTTCTCTTCCTTGTCCGTTTTTGTCGGCTAACGCCTTGCAGATGTGTTTCTCGGGGCATGTGCCCGCTCCTGCTATGACGGGCTTTAACGGATCCATTCATTTCGGATCTTGGGCAACGAAGTGGCAGCCCTCTGACCCGATTATGCTGCCCGATTATTCTCTATTGGTGCCCGACTCTTCCCTTTCGGGCCCCGACTCATCTTCGGCTTTGGCCCATCGGATCCAGGTGGAGGAACTTGGGCCGCCTTCGGATGTCGTATTGGTTCCTTCGCCTGCTTCACCTCCGATTGTGCTCCACTCCCCCTCCCCCGCCCCTCCGGTGGGTCGGGAGGCTTCTTCGGAGATGGCTCCTTCAGATGCAGCTTTGTTGACCGACGTTGGGGATGGATCCTTCGGGCTTCCATCTGGTGGGGATGCTCCTTCCGCGGTGGGGAGTGTTTCGGACAAGCGCTCTGGGAAGCGCTATCGCAGGCGTAACCGCTCTCGCCTTGGCTCCTCGATGCAGCATTCTTCTCCGACGTTGCGGGATTCAGTGGCGGAGGCGGCTGGCCTCAGTATGGTCGGGGGGAGCTCTGCTAGTCATTAATGAAGATTCTATCCTGGAATGTTCGAGGCCTTGAGGACCCTGATAAGCGGCGATCTTTGGGGTTGCGATTCTCAGAGTGGGGATGTGATCTTGCCTTTATCCAAGAAACAAAGTTGACGGGGGTGGATGATACTTTATGGAGGTCTTTCGGTGCGGGCACTTTGGATGAGTTTAGGACGGTGGACGCGATTGGGGCGGCAGGTGGCTTCTTGATGGCGTGACGCTCTGCGGCTTTCTCATTCTCCTCTGTGCGGGTGGGAAGGCATGTTCTGTCGGTGGTGTTGGTGCGGGTTGAATACCTTGCTCCTATTGCTTTCTCATGTATTTATGCGCCTACGTGCCACATCCTCAGGCGGGAGCTGTGGGATGATCTTCGGGACGCGGCCTCCGCTTTTGAGGGCCTTCCTTGGCTGCTGGGGGAGGGGGACTTCAACGTGACTGCTCATTCTTCGGATCGTCCTCGGGGCCGGGGGGCCAGGACCCAGGCTCGCGCGATTTTGTTGAGCTTCTGGATGAGTTAGCCCTGGAGGGACTGGTCCCCGATGATATTTCTTACACCTGGAGGAATAATGCGTCTCGATCTTGGATTGATCGATTCTTGGCTAATGGAAAACTTATGGAGGCTTTCCCTCTGTGCTCGGTGTCTTCTCGTCCGCGATCCTTCTCTGATCACAATCCTATTATGTAGGACTCTGGGGAGGACCTCCGGCCGAGGGGTCTTTTTCGCTATGAGAAATGCTGGCTTATGGAGCCCAACTTCAAAGACATGGTTATCAACCACTGGAACCAAGCCTCTTTTGTGGGGTCTGCTGCTCGTAGATTTGATCAGAAGCTCACCTCTTTGCGGAAGCTCTTGGCATTGTTTAAGAAGGACACGCGAATGGCTTGTGTGGCTGCTAGGGCGACGGCGGAGGATGTCATTGCTCGTCTGGACTGGGCGGAGAACGATAGGGATTTGATGTCGAAGGAGCTTCAAGAGCGCACTGTTGCGCAAAACGTGGTCAGCGCGGAGGACAAGAAACGGAGCCTGGAGTGGCGTCAGCGTTCGCGTCTTAAGTGGATCAAGGAGGGCGATGCTAATACTGCTTTCTTTCACCGCGTGGCTAGCGGAAGAAGGCGCTACAACTCAATTCGCTCTCTCTTTGTTAATGGTGCTCTGGTTAGTGGTGAGAAGGAGTTGGAGGTTGCCATTGTGGATCACTTCAAGCGTGCCTATGGTGGTCGCTCGCAACGCAAGTGGCGTTGGTTGGGCCGTGGGGCCCCTTCGTTAGCGCCCTTGGATTCTGTGGCACTGACTAGGCCGATCTCCTTGGCTGAGATTAAGGAGGCCGTGTGGGACTTAAATGCCGATGGTTCACCGGGCCCTGACGGTTTCCCTGTGGCTTTCTACCGAGATTTTTGGGATGTAGTGGCCAATGACGTTTTGGAGGTTGTTAGCGAATTTTGTGAGGGGAACAATGGCTTTGATAAAATTAATAGGGCCGTCATCGTTTTGCTCCCTAAGTCTGCAGCGACTAATCGCATCGGGGACTTTAGACCTATCTCTATCTCGAATGGGATCTATCTTATCATTGCAAAGGTGTTGGCGAGGAGGCTGGCTGTCGTTCTTGACTCGCTGGTTTCGCCGGCCTAGGCCGCCTTCATTCGGGGAAGGCAGATCTCGGATTGCATCGCGGTGGCTTCCGAGTTGGTTGCGGATTGGAAGAACTCCAACAAGATGGGGGTTCCGTGGAAGATTGATTTCGCCAAGGCTTATGATTGTCTTGATTGGCGGTTCTTGTGGTCTGTTTTGAGAAGAAGGGGCTTCCCTGAGGTCTGGATTTCTTGGGTGCGTCGTTGTGTGACCACGGCCTCCCTTTCGGTCTTGTTTAATGGATGCCCGGTTGGGGGTTTCTTCCAGCCGCGTAGGGGGGGTGCGGCAGGGGTGTCCACTCGCACCCCTCCTCTTTGTCCTGGCGTCGGACGTGTTGGCTCATATGCTGGACGGCGTGATCGAGGCGGAGCTGACCAGGGGCTTCACTGTGGGGACCCTCCAGGTGCCCTTAATTCAGTTTGCGGACGACACTATTTGCTTCATCGAGGGTGGCATTTCTGAGGTCTCCGGTATGGCGAATACTCTGGAGCTTTTCAGTGAATTATCAGGGCTATTGATTAATGGTGATCCCTTTTGGGATGTCGCAGGAGGAGGCGCTGGAGTGTGGCCGGTTGTTGGGGTCTACTCCGAGTGGGCTCCCTTTTGATTACCTTGGCTTGCCTTTGGTCGTGGGGCGTGTCAAGCTCCGGGATTGGCGTTTGGTTGTGGAGAAGATGGAGGCTCGCCTTGTTGGATGGCGCGCAGCGTTGTTATCTAGGGGGGAGGGGGCGTCTTGTTCTTCTTAAGGCGGTGCTTTCCTCTATTCCTATTTTCTTCCTCTCGCCTCGACGTATGCCTAAGGGGATTCGACTGCGTCTTGAGCGTTGTATGCGGGGCTTCTTGTGGGGTAAGAAGGGGGAGGGGGGTTCATTTGGTGGCTTGGGATGAGGTTACTCGGCCCAAGCGGGATGGTGGATTGGGGGTGCGGAGGTTGGAGGTTGTTAACGAGGCTCTCTTGCTGAAGTGGGCGAGTAGGGTTTGGGGCCAGGAGGATAACTTCTTTATTAATGTTATGAGGGAGTTTCTGGGGGAGGCGATGATGGGCTTCACGCGGGGGGATGCTTACGGGCACCTTACTCCGTTTTGGCGTGGTGTTTTGGAAGTTTTTATTCGTAACCTCTCCCTCTTTAAGCCGGTCCTGGGAAAGGGGGATTCTTTTCGTTTTTGGTTCGACGATTGGTCGGGAAGGGATACTCTAAAGGATCGCTTTCCCCATTTATTTGCTTTGGCGGATGATAAGGAGGCCTTGGTGGCCTCGTGCTGGGTGGATGGTTGCTGGTGTCCTCGCTTTATTGCCAATTTTTCGGATCAGCGTATGGATGATTTTCTCTCATTACTGAACTTGCTTGCTGACGCTGCTCAACTTAATGATGGTCGGGACCACTGGACATGGAAAGACGGTCTTTTTTCCACGCGTAAGGTGTATCTGGCTCTAGCTCCCCATCCTCAGGTGGGGGATGATCTTCTTTTGCATGACTGCTGGTTCCTCTGGGGGTTGAAGCTTCCTGAACGCATTGGTGTATTCCTATGGCTTATTCGCAGGGGGAGGCTCTTAACGCGTGAGCGTTGCGCCCGCTTCTTTGCTAGCGTTGGGCCTAATTGTGGGTTGTGTGATGAGGAGGCGGAAACCATCGACCACTTGTTCATTGGCTGCAACTTGGTTCGAGGCCTTTGGGCTAATCTCGAATGGGTCAACTCTGAGGGCCTGATTGCCTTTTGCGAGAGCTTGTTTTGCAACAGGAGCAGGGAAAGGAAGGAGTTCTTGGTTCCGCTAGCAAGGTTGTGGAGTATTTGGCTGGGGAGGAACGAGGCCCTCTTCGCAGGGCAGCGGTTCTACTGGGATAATGTTATTTTCCTTTCCTCGCGTCTTCTGGATGACTGGTGTACCGGGTGACCCTTTAGTGGCTTTTTGGGGGTGATCTGTGCTTGTTGTTGTCTCGGTCTCCACCTTTGGGTCTTGTTTGATTGTTTATTGTACCCTTCTTGTAACATTCTTTGTTTCTTTTCCTTTTAATATATTGGGACGAACACCGTAGAGTGTCTCCCCCTTTTTTTGAGCCTCAAAAAAAAAGTCTACATATGCACTCAAATCCTCGGATGTTTATGTAGACATTTGATTCTTAGTCTACAAACCTTAGTTCTTCTTATCCGGCAACCATGTCAGAAAACAAGGTCGACATGCCCTACACAGACGTGATTAAAGATCTAACGCCCATTGTCAAGATGGATGGGACGAACTACGAGCTCTGGGCTATGCAGTTCATGAGTCTCATGAAGTCAAATGGTCAGAAGCACATTCTTACCGAAGATGAGCCGACAGAGAAAACTGAGGTTTATGCCTCATGGGAGGCCGATGATTCGTATGCCAAATTCGGCTTTCTGACACACTGTCGATGGAGATTGCTAATGATGTACTCCATCAGCCCACTGCTAAGGCGATGTGGGACATCCTTGCGGCGACATACTCATAGATGTGAAATGAGACCAAGATTCTTCAACTCCAACACGACATATTTACGATGAAGCAGAATGGTCGGCCTCTGCATTCACTGTATACATCCTTGCGAGGGATGTTTGAGAAGCTCTACAGTATCATTCCCCTTACGGCATCTCCCGAGCAGCAGAAGACGTTTCGGAATGCTACCATGGTGGGGGTCTTACTAGCGGCGCTTGACCCTGAATATGATGTTGCTCGCTCGCAGATTCTTGCATATGCTACTATTCCCCCAATGGAGGAAGTGTACCGCAGGCTCAGCAGAATTACAGTCCCTTCTTTTGCTACTACTCAGCCTCCTTCGGCGATGGCAGCATCCAAAGGCAGAGGAGCCTCTTCTTCTTTTTGTGGCCATGGACCCCATGGTTGAGGTGGCCGCATTCGTCAGCCCTGCACATTCTGTCATCGCCCAGGATATACAGAGGAGACATGCTATTCTAAGCATGGGTTTCCGGCATCGGTGCGGGTAGCCGAGCATATTGCATCTCCACAGACATCTACTTCAGACCAACGATTTGAGGATCTTGTTGCCAGGTTGCGAGATATCATGCCTCCTGCCTCTACTGACTCTCTGGGAGACTCCTCGGATCATGGATCTGATGTTTCAGAATGGATTATGGACTCCGGTGCGACACATCATCTTTGTCGAGACAAAGATAAGCTTACATCCTACAGGGAGGTTCCACCGAGGTGATATGTAGTCATGGCAGATGGGACTCATTCGCCTATTGTTCGACAGGGGGAGATCAGTTTGACACCCTCTATGCATCTCCAGAATGTCTTGCATGCTCCAGATTTTTCGATGAATTTATTATCTATCAGTCAGATTACGAAGGATTTGCACTATCGAGCTATTTTTAACCCATCATCTCTTGTTTTTCAGGACATTCTTACCAACAGGGTGATTGGTTATGGTTGTGAGCAGGACGGTCTCTATCGTTTGGTCCGAACTCCCTATGTCGGTGTCCCGTCTCAGTCCAGTGGTCCAGTTTCTCCGCTTACATGGCATCTAAGATTTGGTCATCTCCATATTCAGAAGATGCGTCATATCCTTCCCCGGATTTCACCAGGTTCTTCCTTCCAGTGTGAAGCGTGTCAGTTGGGAAAGCTTCACAGATATACCTTCCCTAGTCGTCAATCCCGGAGCAGTAGCTCCCCTTTTGAATTATTTCATGTTGACATTTGGGGTCCGAGTCGTGTCTCTGATCACCAGGGACACAGGTTTTATCTAGTTATGGTTGATGATTTTTCTCATTTGTCTTGGGTGTTTTTGTTGAAGAATAAATTTGAACCAGGGGATGTGATCAAAAATCTTAAAAATGAAGTGCAAAATGTTTTTTCATCTACTGTGAAAATTGTGTGTACGGATAATGCTTTGGAATTTTGTACTCGTACTCTTTCTCACTTTTTCTTGTCTAGAGGCATTATCCATCAAACAACATGTGCTTACACGTCTCAACAAAATGGCGTTGCAGAAGAAAAGCATTATCATCTCCTTGATATCACTCGAACTCTACTTATTCAGAGTTGTGCACCCGTTTCCTATTGGGATGATGCTGTGCTTATGGCATGTTATCTAGTGAATCATATGCCATCCTCTGTCTTAGGTGAGAAAGTTCCTCTTTCAGTCATTTTCCCTGACAAGGAATTATTCTTGCTTATTCCTCGTGTCTTTGGCTCGGTTGCTTTTGTCCATCAGCTCTCTCCAGGACTTGACAAGCTCTCACCTAAGGTTGTCAAGTGTGTATTTGTTGGGTACTCCCATACGCAGAAGGGTTACCGATGCTATGATCCTTTGAACAGGAAATATTAGGCCAGTGCTGATGTCGCATTCTTTGAGTATGTGATGTACTTCTCCCGTGCAGGTGACAGGTTGACTTCCTCCACTACTGATGATGACATTTATGTGCCACCTCCTCCTATGCGCCCGTCCGTTCCCATACCAGTTCCTGTTGTTCCACCACCACCACCACCATCACCACCACCTCCTCCACATCCACCTGTGCCACCTTTACCACGATTCTATACCCGTCATCATGTTCGTGCTCATGGAACTCGTCAATCATCCACCACGCCTCAGGATTGTCCAGGTAACATTATTAACGATGGGTCTGACGATGTGCAAGTGCAGGGATCTATGCAGGAGAATAGCATATCGGCGAGTACGATTGTTGATGATTTGAACGAACCTATTGCATTATAGAAGCAGAAGCGTACATGTGCATCCTATCCACTTGCTTCACATGTTTCTTTCCACCGCCTCACTGGATATTTTCAGATGTCTGTTGTGGCCTTATCTACCATGGAAATACCACGGATTTATCAGGACACATTGAAGGAGAGCTGATGGTGTTCTGTCATGACGGAGGAAATGGTTGTTTTAAGGTCACGGGATACATGGAGCTTGGTTTCTGCTCCTCCAGGAGCCTCTGTTGTCAGCTTTAAATGGGTATTTGTTGTCAAATATCATGCAGATGGCAGCCTTGATCGTTACAAAGCAAGGCTAGTGGCACGTAGGTTTACTCAAACCTATGGTGTGGATTATATGGACATATTTTCTCCAGTTGCGTGTCACTCCACTCTACGTGTCCTTTCAGTTGTTGTGGTACGTGATTGGCCCTTGTTTCAACTTGACATCAAAAATGCATTTTTATATGGGGACCTGCAGGAAGAAGTCTATATACAGCAGCCTCCGGGGTTTGCTGCTGAGGGGGGGTCAGATGGTGTGTAGACTTCACATAGCTATATATGGCCTTAAACAAAGCCTTCAGATGGTGGTTTCAGAAGCTTTCTGACCTACTTCAGAAGCAAGGGTTCAAAAGATCAAATGCATATCATTCTTTGTTTGTTCAGAAGACTCCCAGAGGTATTGTTGTTATCATGGTTTATGTTGATGATATACTCGTTACGGGAGATGATATGCAGGGGATAAAGATGGCAACAACATTTCTAGGCCATCAGTTTGTTACCAAGGATCTTGGTACACTACGATATTTTCTGGGGTTGAAATTTCCTAGGAATGCGCAGGGTCTTGTGATGACCCAAAGGAAGTATATTATAGACATGCTTGATGAGACGGGCACGATTGGTTGTCGACCCTCGACTACTCCCATGGATCCTAGCATGAAGTAATATGATGATGATACATATGAGGTTGACAGGAGAAGATATAGAGAGATGGTGGGAAAATTTCTCTATATTACTATCACCAGACCTGACATCGCTTTTGCAGTGAGTCGGGTGAGTCAGTTCATGGAACAGCCCAGACAAGTACACATGGATGCCATTACATGATACTAAGATATCTAAAGTCGTCTCCAGGTGCAGGACTACAGTTCAGGAAAGAAACAAATATCTCAGTTTCTGCATGTACTGATGCGGATTATGCAGGATGCCATAAGGATCGGAAGTCTACTTCAGGTTTTGCAGTATTTGTTGGTAGTTCTTTGGTTTCTTGGAAAAGCAAGAAATAAACAGTGGTGGCTAGATCTAGTGTTGAATCTGAATACAAAGCCATGGCACAAGCAAGTACAGAGATGATGTGGGTTCGAGCTGTGTTAGAAGATCTGCATATAGATGCACCTCTTCCCATGCAGCTACAGTGTGACAATCAAGCAGAATATTCATTGATAATAATCCTGCATTTCATGAAAGGACAAAGCATATTGAGGTAGACTGCCACTATACTAGAGATATGATTCAAAAGGGCTTGATTTCTACTTCCCATGTCAGTTCAGGAGAACAGACTGCAGACATCTTTACCAAACCATTGCTCAGAGGGCCATTCCAGAAGAATCTTCCAAGCTGAGCATGATTGACATCTATGCTCCATCTTTAGGGTGAGTGTAGAGATATTTCCAGACTTTGTGTACTCTTCTATTATGTTTTATTTCCTTTTCCCATCTTATGTAATTTACACATAAGCCTTCTCTATATAAGAGAGCCTAGGGTTCTTTGGAATAAATAATTATCTCATTTCTTCCAACAATAAATATTTAACAATGTTGAAATTTAATTCCTAAAAAATATGTATGATTTGAGTTGTTCCTGCACGTCATGGGATATCATCAAAAATGCTATTAGTAAGTGTAAAAAAGATAATACGAGTGCGTAATAATCAAAAATAAAGGATAGAGAACTAAAGAACACATGAATTTACATGGAACCATGCTTCGTAAGGAGCGGGATGAAACCACAGGAGAACCACCTCAAAGGGATAATGTGTATATTGAATTCTTTCTCTCTCTCAATGAATACAGAAGGTATGGGGATTCTTATATAGCCCCACTACAATGACTAGGGCTGCTAATTAAACTGAATCATTCGAATTCGATTAGCATTCGTTCGATAAAAATTCGAAAAAAGTTCGATTCGAAATCAAATGAAATGAATTTGAATTTAACTTGTGGATTCAATTCCCAAATGAATTGAATCTAAATTAACTTGTATTTGTTCGATAAAAACTCGATTCGATATTTATATACATATATGTATATTTATCTTCATATACATTGTATATACATCTATACATGTATATAATACATATATATATTTATATGCATACATGTAACAACCCCACTCTGGGTCTATTAGGATCCTTTCCAAATATTCTTGTGCAAGGAATTATAGCATAATTACATCAAAAGATTGCCATGCATTTATTTGAATTCATTTTTAATTAAATAGATGCAGAAAACAATATATGAGTATATACTAAAAAAGTTATGACGTTTAATTTACATTGAAAGATTTAGCATTTGCATTATATCTCTAAGCATAACATGTGCAAGTATCTAAGGATACTCTAAAATCGACTTACTACAATTATTAAGTGGTTACTTTTAAGCTTATAATCATATATAGGCTCCATTGGTATGATTTATCATGTTCAGACTTTACCATTATGATTTTCATACTCCCATAAGACATCAACAAGGCTTTTTAATGCGTGACATGTATATGCAACATTAGGCACCATTAGTGAGACTCTATCTCTTTCATTTCCCCCTTCTAACTAAGTTCAAGTGGTTTGACTCCGAAATATGTTACGAGTTAAAGATGTGTGTCCTTCATTCATCGGTTATACAAAACATCTAAGTTATCGTCTTTACTTCTTATTTTAGCATAATGACAATAGCTTAGATATGAGTTATTTTGTATAAGTAATAATCGATCTTAGCGTGCTATTGCGAAGTTTTGAGGCATTAAGAGGATTGCAAAGCACTTTAAGTCATCCCAATTTAATATGTACGTATATATATATGCATGTACAATTCTATTAGTTAAAGACTAAATATTGAATATAAAAAAGAATAGAAAAATATAAGTTATAAAATCTACTAGAAAAGATCAAATGTTTAAGATTGTTATTCTAATTCCTCATTCACACATTTATTTTCATGTTCCCACATTACTTACACCGCCTTTTCCATTCTCTTTTTCATTATCTACCAAAGATTCCAAAAATCCATGTTAGATTATGTTGGCCTTTCTCCTAGCACATGAAAATGATGGTTTTTCTACTTTGAGTTCCTCAACATTTGTCGTGGCTCGAAATTCATTTAAATATCTATCCTCTGCTTTTATGTTTTGATTTTTCATGAATAGCAATCCATGATGATTATCATTGTCAAGACGACATTTGTCATCACATGAGTAATGTACAAGTTCTTCTCACGACGATGTAAATTGTTCCTTTGTACATCAAAAATTCTGTATATTTCATTTCATGGCTTAGTTTTTCGATATTAAAGATCCTCATACTTAACGAAGAGGTTTTATATTGCTACATTATTTTTTACTATTCTGCTTATTTTAAATAATAATAATGTTAATCTGTATCAACTTTCTATATAAGTTTGATCTTATCTTGCTTTAAGATGCAATGGTAATTATAATGTGTTCAACTTTTTTGTCGATGATATTTTAACTCTTTGATAGCCTCATATAATTATATTGTATTTATATATTCATTCTCATAGGAAAAAGTACATTTAGATTGTAAAAGGCATATAATAATTGTAAAAAGTAGGTACTTTTTTCCATTGTATTGATTATACAGTTTTTTTCAACTTATCTTAGTAATATATACTCAAAATTAGAATTACACAATAAAATATTTATATTATATTATTCTTTATATAATATTAATTATATAAGCTCTAAAACAACAATTTACGTTTCAAATTCGAAATAAAATGAATCGAATTTGAATATTTGAAACTTAAAATGAATTGAATCTAAATTTAAGTTGGCAAATTCGTTAAAAATTCAATTCGAATTCGTATTCGAAACTTTTATATTGAACTGAATCAGAATCCAGATGGATTCGAAGGTATTCGGTTCGATTAGCACCCCTAACAATGACTAAGTCCCACTATCTGACGATGTAGAACTAACATAGGGATAAGTGGTAATCGGACCCTGGAGGAATCTGATTACCCACCTATGGACGCATACGCTAACACTCCTCAAGCAGGAGCATGCAATGCTCAGTTTCGACAAATAAAAAGAAAGCATCCACTCACAAAATACAAGACAAACAGACAATATCAACTTAACGCAAACTCAGATGGTTGCCTGAGGATGTTATATCTCATACCATGCTAATGAGAAGGAACTGAAGGGGTGGAATGAGTCTCCTCGTCGGAGAACATGTGCCATGTACTACATATGTCAAAGTCACTGGAATTGGAATGAGTGTGAGATCCCTCGTAATGGGATCCAAGCTTTTTCCCAAATTCTGTGTTGATCCATTGTCTAATGGGACAAATGAACACTATCTTATAGTACTTTTTTTAAGCCCAAAAAAAGGGGAGACACTCAGCGGTGTTCACCCCAATATATTAGAAAAAAAACAAAGGAGAGAAGTTTGTACAACAAGCAGAAGCTATACAAAGAGGCAACACAGCCTCCACCACATCAGAGGAAAAAACGAGAGCTAAACGCCATCCCAGTCCTCCACCAACCTCTCACTGCGAATAAGCAAGTTCTCCTTGTAAAAGCGCTGGCCTGAGAAAATGGCCTCGTTCCGACCAAGCCAGATTGCCCACAGCCTCGCCACCGGAATCAAAAGGTCTCTTCTCGCTCTACTCCTGTTAAGAAACAACGAGTCACAGAACGCCTCCAAGTCAAACGCCCCCACCCAATCCACAATCGGATCCTCCCACACCCCCCTTACCGTGGGGCATTCAAAGAAAAGGTGGTCAAGAGTTTCCACCTCCAACTCGCACAGCACACAGTGATCGGAAACATTCGCAAAGAACCTAGAGCAACGGCCCTTCGTCAAAAGCCTCCTCCTGCGAAAGAGCCATAAGAAGAAGCCAATGCGCAAAAAAAGTCTTAGCTCCCAGAAAAAGCAGCAGTCCCGCACCAAGAAGTCTGAATGCACCGGCGGAGGAAGAGCCACCGCCCCATAGGCCTTGCGCGTCGAGAAGAGACCGTCCCTCCAGACCCAATGGTCCCGCCCCACGGAAGGCCCATCAGCACCACCGAGGACGTCAAGAAGGGAAATAAAGTCAACAAGCCTTTGCTCTGAAAAATTCGCCCCGAAGCGCGGGCACCAACACCCATTCTCCCAGCAAAAGGCAACAGACGCATCCTTGTCAGCCGCCAGCGCAAACAATCTCGGAAAACGAGCACTCAAAGGATCCCCTCCCAACCAACCGTCCTTCCAGAATAAGAATGATTCCCCATTCCCTAGCACCGGCTTAAACCTCGCCCGATGCCCCCACGAAGACTTCCTCCACACCCCGCCAAAAAGGCGTTCGAGCACCACTCAACTCCACCCTCTCCTCCCCCGCCCTTCCCGCCCCATGGATCTCCTGCAACACATCAATAAAGAAATTTCCCCCCTGGCCCCAAAACCTACTCGCCCACTTGAGAAAGAAAGCATCATTAACAAACTCCAGCCGCCTTACCCCCAAACCACCTTCCAGCTTCCCCTCCCACGCCACAAGGTGAATTCCACCCCCCGAACCACCAATCTTTCCCCACAGAAATCTACGCATACAAGTTTCAATCCTCCTACGAATCCCAACCGGCAGCCTACGATTCGACAAGAAGTATACCGGGATAGAGGAGATCACCGATTTGAGAAGCACAAGCCGTCCCCCCTTGGAAAGAAGCGTTGCACGCCAACCAGCCAGTCGCGCCTCCACCCTCTCGACAACCGGAACCCAGTCCCTAGCCCTTGCCCTTCCAACCACCAATGGAAGACCAAGGTACCCAATCGGAAGCACGCCCGGAGTAGACCCCAAAATCCGACCGCACTCAAGCGCCCTGTCCTCTGTCATTCCGAAAGGAATAACCTTAGACTTGGCCTCATTCGTAATCAGCCCCGACATTTCACTAAACAAGTCAAGGGTCATCGCCATGCCAGCGACCTCATCAGCACCGCCCTCAATGAAGCAGATGGTGTCATCAGCAAATTGAATCAATGGCACGGAGAGGTTTCCCTTAGAATAGCCCCTTGAGAGCCCAACAGCAACGACCCGATCAGCCATACGCGCCGGAACGTCTGCAGCCACGACAAACAGAAGAGGGGCCAAGGGGCACCCCTGTCGCAGCCCTCTTCTAGGCTGGAAAAATCCCCCCTCCAAACCTCCATTAACCAACACCGAGAAAGACATTGTGGTCACACACCGCCGCATCCACGAAATCCAAAGCTCAGGGAAACACTGCCTTCTGAGAACCGACCATAAGAAGCTCCAGTCCAGGCTATCATACGCTTTGGCAAAATCAATCTTCCAAAGCACCCCTTGCCTCCCTAAGTTCCTCCAGTCCGCCACCAACTCCGAAGCCACCGTGATACAATCAGAAATTTGTCTGCCCCGAACAAAGGCGGCCTGGATCGACGAGACAATCGAATCAAGCACCTGAGCAAACCTCCGGGCCAACACCTTGGCCACGATCAAGTAAATGGCGTTAGACATTGAGATGGGACGGAAGTCCCTAATATCCTCCGCCGCGGGCACCTTAGGAATCAGCAACAAAATGGCCCTGTTAATTCGATCGAATCCCGCATTCCCAATGCAGAACTCGATAACCACCTCAAAGACGTCCACGCCCACCACCTCCCAGAAATTACGATAGAAAGCAACGGAGAAGCCGTTAGGCCCCGGGGACCCCTCATCATTTAAATCCCACAAGGCAGCTTTAGTCTCCTCCATGGAAATCGGCCTAGTCAGCATCGCGCAGTCCACCTCCGAGACGGTCGGAGCCCCAAGCCCCAGCCACCTCCAGGTCCTCCGGGAGCGCCTCGCTGTGAAACATCTGAAATGGTTAGCGATTGCACGCCCCATATCTCTGTCCCCAACAAACCGCGACCCACCAATGGATATAGAACGCAAAACATTGTTACGCCTCCTACCACTAGCGACACGGTGAAAAAAAGCCGTATTACCATCACCTTCTCTGAGCCACTTCAATCTTGATCGCTACCGCCATTCAGTAGACCGCTTCTTATCCTCCTCCGCAACACGATTCTGCGCCCTAGACCGCTCACGAAGCTCGTCAGGCGTCAGCTCCCATTCGTTCTCCAACACATCGAGCTTCACAATGACATCCTCCGCCTCAGCCCTGACCGCCACTCTCGCCGACCTGGAGTCCCTCTTGAACAGAGCCAACCTCTTCCGCAGCGACACAAGCTTCTGACTCAGCTTGGACGCCGCAGAGCCCACAAAGCACGACTGAGCCCAATGCTCCGACACAACATCCTTGAAGCTCGCCTCCTGAATCCAGCATCTCTCGTATCTAAAGAGGCCTCTCCCCAAAGGGGCCTCGCCAAAGTCCCAAAGAATCGGCGAATGGTCCGAAAAAGACCTGAACCTAGAGGAAACCGGGCAAGAAGGGAACATCCCCAACAACTCCCCAGATGCCGAAAAACGATCAAGCCTAGAACGGGAACTATTACTCCTCCAGGTGTAAATAACATCTGTTGCAACCAAATTCTCTAAAGCCAAAGAGTCCACAATCTCCGCAAAACAGAGGGATCCCGGGTCGCGGCCACCCCTTGCTCGGGGACGATCCGAGGAGTGAAGCGTAACATTAAAATCTCCCCCAATGATCCACGGGAGCCCCGTGAAAGCACAGCTCGCAGCACGCAAGTCATCCCAAAGATCGCGCCTCTTAATGTGACAACAGGGGCCGTAGACGCAAGAGAAGGCGATCGGTGAGTCGGACGACCCCCTCACCAGCACAACCGAAATCATATGTCTCCCCAGGAGCCAAGAACTGAAAGAAAACACCGCGGATCTCCACGCAATAATCAACCCTCCCGCCACCCCGTCCGCATCAAATGCTCTAACGTCATCCAAAGCACCCGCACCAAAGGAACGCCAAAGAGCAGCATCAAGCCCCGTCAGCTTCGATTCCTGAATTAGAACAATATCACACCCCCATTCAGTTAATCTGGAACCCGACGCCCTTCTCTTATCAGCCTCCCCCAGCCCTCTCACATTCCAAGAGAGAACCTTCATTAAAACAACTGCCGACACCCCCCAGTAGGACTTAGACCAGCCACCTCCGCCACAGCATCTCTCAAAGATGCACAGGACTGAAGTCACGAGGACCCTGCCCGAGACCTGCTCCTCCTTCTATATCTTTTCCTCGACCTCTTGTCCGAAAGGGTCCCCAAAGAGCTATCAGCGTCCACGGCCATGCTAACCCCCACCGAGCTCGGAGAGGCGAGAAGAGACGAGCCTCCAACGTCGAGCACAAGAGGGTCCAGGAAAGTCAAGCCGCTCGCAGCCACCACCTTGCTCGAGTCTCCACCCTTGAAATCAGGCGACCCCAAAGAGGTTAGATCGCAATCGGTGGGCCGAATCACATCAGAGGCCAGACCAGCCTCGTCTGAGGGGGCACAGAAAGCCGGAGTCGGATCCAGGACCGATAAGGAGACCGACCCGCGGTTAGTCCCCGCTCCAGACCAGGATCCGAAATCCCTAAATCCGCAAATGTCCACCGCAGACTGACCCGACATCGGACCCGAGAATCGAAATGAAGAGCACGGTCCACCTTCCACGTGCGCGCGCCAAAACCCGAATCAATCTCGGGCACCACCCCCTCCGACAAACCGTCTCTAAGCGAAAAGTTGCACGAGACCCGAGAAAGGCCCCCGAAGAGGCGCAGGAAGCCAAGCAAAGAGGGCGACGCTTCGGAGGAAACCCCATGCAGCGCCACGCATCCACCAGAAGCCGAGGAGACGCCACCAACCGACGGGACCTCCATCCCCGTAGACCAGGCCACCGGCAATAATGCCACCTGCGGCGGCGGCGGAGGCTCCAAGAAAGAGAGCTCGACAGGGAAGCGGAAACGACCAATCTTCATGGACTCAAAGAAGACCTTGCCCATTGCTTCGTCAAGGAGGTTCTTGGTACATTCCATCAGAACCCGCATGATCCTCCAATCCGAACCAGGCTTGATACCATCTTCCACGACCGCAAGAACCTCCCCCCAGTGCCGAAGAGCTTTGCCCAGGCCACAAACCTTCCGAGAGAGGAAAGGAACCCCTCGCACATCCACAACACAAACCTCAACATTCGAGCAAGCTCCATCCGAACAACGCAAAGGCCTCTAGAGTACGTCTTCAGTTGCACCATGCGTAATCAGCCTTTCCCGTTGCTCCGGGGAGAGGCCACGAACGCAGCATCGGGAATCATCCAGGACCACGAAGTCCCCAGCGAAGAGAGGACCCAAGAACCCATGCAAGCGAGAGCTGACACTGCTCCATGCAACACCCTTACGACGGCCAAACTCCACAACCGCCCCTCCAACACCATCGCCCTCCATCACCTTCCCATGCAAAGCATCCCCAACGGGCCTCCCCCTCCCATGCAAACCCTCAACAAAATGGTCGCCCCCACGAACCACACCCAGCTTCACCGACTCGGCACCAGGACGCAGGACAGCGCCACCAACGACAGCTGAGCCAGCAGGCAAACGAGAATCTTCCACGACCTGCGCATAAGATCGCACCCCCTCCCACACGCAGTTGCCGACCACATCGAAGCAGCTCCCGTCACCCCCCCCCCACGGCTGGCCGGAATCTCTCTCGCGCGAAAAGAAGAGTCGCCCCTACTGAACCCGAACCAACATGAGGCCCTTCTGTGACCAACTCTACCACACCCATAGCACCTCGCCAGGAGCTCGCAAGCCGACGCCACATGCTCGCGCTCGCCGCACCTGAAGCATCGCTTACCCGGCTTCTGGTGAGACATATGCACCCAATCTCCAAGCTCACCTTGACGCCCCTCCTCACCTTTGTCAACACCACCGCTCCCCCGCTGCATCGCCTTCCCTTTATCATCGGCCCACCCCTCACGATGAGCTCCCGCCTTGCTAGCCGAGCTCTCCATTTGGTTTCCAGGAACCTCGGACACTTCATCCACAGCCTCCTTCGGTCTCCAAGACGCCCACCTCCTCCTTCCTGACGCGATCGGTCTTCTCCCCCAGCCTCCTTCGGACGGTTCTCGAACAGTCGCCTTCGGTCTCCAAGTCGCGCTCGACCTCCACCAGCGCTCCATCCTCTGACTGACCTAACTCACACGGTCTCCAAGTCGCGCTCTTTCCACCATGCCACCTCTCTTGTCGAGACCCTTCCAGCGAGCCCAAGAACATCAAAATCCGAGTTCGGAAACTCAAGTTGTGACCAATTTAGTGATACCAGGTCGGGCTCCATTTTAGATCCGAAACAAGATCCAAATTCGGATTTCTACCACATAAAAAGCAACTTTTGTTCTCCCCCAAAACCGTACCCCTTAGCAGCCTCTCCCAGCCCCCCCCCCCACTAGAGACCTTGCCAGAGCACTGTCGGAACTCGTCGGATCGACGATCCGAAGCCACCACCGCGTAGAGGAGATCAAGGTCATCCTCGTGTGCGGGTGCTCATCGTCAAGAACATCAAAATCCGAGTTCGGAAACTCAAGTTGTGACCAATTTAGTGATACCAGGTCGGGCTCCATTTTAGATCCGAACCAAGATCCAAATTCGGATTTCTACCACATAAAAAGCACTTTTGTTCTCCCCCAAAACCGTACCCCTTAGCAGCCTCTCCCAGCCCCCCCACACCAGAGACCTTGCCAGAGCACCGTCGGAACTCGTCGGATCGATGATCCGAAGCCACCACCGCGTAGAGGAGATCAAGGTCATCCTCGTGTACGGGTGCTCATCGTCAACGGTGCAACATATGTGCCATTTATCTACATGCAAAGGTACCGAGGAGGCGAGTATTGAGGTAATGATGCCCCCCTTCTTGTTGTGGATTCCATACGATTATCGATCCCATATTATGTTTTTACCTCGTTAAAGTCATAGGTATCTTGTTATATGTTGTAGATGTAATTGAGTATTCCTCCTATCCATATGTCTATGAACATGTGTACCACTGACCGCAAGAGATAGGTTAAATACGGGTAAATCAAAAAAAAATAGGAGAAGTAAAATGGAGTCGTGCGTGTTTCCAAATTGTAAACATATATTAATTTGAGATTGGTCTGAATTCAAAAAAAAATAAAAGTTGTGAACTAGAATAACCATCTACAATACGTTAAACTCTAATCATGAAACCCTTCCCATGTCATATCTCGTTTGGTCACAGAAACTGTGATGGTAGATTTCCAGCAATTAACCCCTATGTTGTATGCAATCTAATGCTTTTTTAACCTCGATTACTGTTAATCATAATGCACGAATGTTACTAGATACGTATTGACGCGGGTTGTCCAACTCTATTTTGTATTCATGTTTGTCGTATCTATGTTTTTCTCATAACCGTCACAAATATCAATGTTCATCGTGTTGTGTGTCCTCTATGTATTTATCTCATACATTACCTTTAGATAATGCTAAGCCATTCATCAGGTCATTTCTTACTTATATTGTATAGTTATATGTTCACTAAAAACATTACATCTTTTGATGAAGCTCTTTTATTAATAGTTAATGGACATTATGCTTGGTATATATCCCATTTAGATTTAGAGAAAATTCATTCTTTTGTTTGGGAACTATCTCCGATCGAGGATAAGATACGAGAAAACCGCTTAAGATGGTTTGGTCATTTGCAAAGAAGGTCAACGGATGCACCGGTTAGGAGATGCGAGTGTTGGGATGTTGAGCCGGCTAAGAGAGGGCGAGGACGGCCCAAGAAGTGTTGGAAAGAGACTATACGAAGGGATCTTAGTTTTTTGGATATAAGTCCGAGATTGACCCAAGATAGATCTGAATGGAGGCGAAGAATCCATGTAGCCGACCCTACTTAATTGTGGGAAAAGGCTTTGTTGTTGTTGTTGTTTGGGAACTATCTCCCCATTAATCTATAGTAATATATGAGAATACAGGTTGACCTTGTTTACAACATCTTCCAATTATCTCGGTAAAGTCGATTAACAATAATAATAATAATGAATATGAGTTGAAAAGAACGATGACAAATATTTGGAGTACCAAATCTCCCTTGATTGGATCTTAGCCATGTTCAATATGAGATGTACCGGAATGGAGGCAAAGAATATATGTAGCTGAAAAGGGGGTCGATGAGGGGTGGAGAGGGATGGATCGTCGGTGAAGGCTCTGTCGATGAGGGGTGGTTGGAGGTTCGTGCTAGGAGGGGTGGTTGCCGCCAAGGCCTTAAATGTCGATTTCGGTCACCATTTCGGTATCAACCAAAACAGAATTTCGATGGAATTTCGGTGGAATTTCGACCGAAATTCGGTCATTTCGGTCATTTTTTGTACTAGGACCCCCATATTTCGGTCATTTCGATCATTTCGGTTGAATTTCGATTTCGACTGGATATCGATATTCGACAGAAATTCGACCGAATTTCGCTGAAATTTGAGGCCATGGCGCAAGACAGAGTTACGCAGTAGTCGTCATCAGCATTTCGCCAATCCGTTCGGGAGGGGCTACTACAGTTGTGGCTCCATGGGGCACTGGGCTCGACAGTGTCGGGAGCCTGTCAGGTACTTCCATTGTCTCCACTCTTCGCACAAGAGCAGATCATGTCCGTCGCTGCAGAGGAATAGCCAGGGCTTGGGGATGCTGGTTGGAGAGGGAGGCGGCTCGAACGCGTTGTTCCTGGGCTCGTCGGATGTGGGTGCGGTCTCGGCAGCGTAGTTCCGCGGGGATGTTGCTCAGGTGAGCCCCTAGCGAGTGGTGGAGAGGGGGCTCACCGAGGTGGAGGCTAGCGAGTTGCTGCAGTGGTCGAGTGAGGATAAGGACGCTTCTGCGATGGCGTAGACACGCTAACGATGGTTTGATGGAGCCAAAGCCTCTGGACCGAGTTCGTGTATGGGGGATCCCGCTCATCGTGCGGGGCTTGTCGAAGTTCCGAGAGCTGCTGGGAGGTATAACTGAGGTAGTCAGGGTTGAAAGTTCTGGTCCCACTTGGGGGAGCCTCTAGATCATGTCCTCCGGGTGAGGGGTCTCGGCCTGAAGCAGTTGGGCTGGTGGAGGGTCGGTTCGGAGGGGAGGACCGTGCACCTGGAGCTCGCGATGGCGGGGCAGGTACCTCAGGGTCGTGGTCAGGAGCATCGTCTCGACATCTGGGCGAAGGAGGTGTCAGCGGCAGAGGCCGGTGGTGCTCCAGGAGCGGCACAACAGTCGAACGACGGGGAAGCGCAATCATCGGGGAGGGATCCTCATCTTCCACCGTGGATCCGATTCGGCGCTTTTATCGCGGAGCGGTTTCCTTGTCCCCCAAATGTGGCGGCGGTTCATTTTCCAGCCTTATCTTCGAGAATGGCAGGAAGGGGGAATGTTACCATTGAAATGTCGCGTGGTGTGTGTTGGGAAAAAGAATTGAGTTGTTTATTCCATGAACCCTAGGCTCTCTTATATAGGAGAGGAACATATGGGTAAATTACATAAGACATTCATAAGTAAAGGGAATTAAGAAACAGTACAAGAAATAAATAACGTAACATAAATATATCTTTACACTCCCCCTCAAGATAGAGCATAGATGTCAATCATGCTCAACTTGGACAAGCACTCCTAAAAAGGTCCTCTGAATAAGTCCTTGGTCAAAATATCTGCAGTCTGGTTCATTGAGTTGACATGAGATGTGGAAATAAAATCCCGGAATCATACCTCTTATATAATGGCAATCAACCTCGATGTGCTTGGTGTGTTCATGAAATGCTGGATTATTTGCAATAAATATAGCAGCTTGATTGTCCCATCCCAGTACCATAGGAAGGGGAACCTCTATATATAGATCTGTAAGAACAGCTCGAACCCACATCATCTCTGTATTAACCTGGGCCATAGCCCTATACTCAGACTCAGTACTACATCTGGATACAACAGTTTGCTTCATGCTCCTCCATGAGACAATAGAATCTCCAACATATACAGCAAATCCAGTTGTGTACTTCCTATCCTTTAGACACCCTGCATAATCAGCATCTACGCATGTTGAGATGGTGACCTACTTGCCTTTTCTAAACAGTAGACCTGCACCTGGGGATGATTTAAGATACCTGAGCATCATTTGTATAGCATCCATATGAACCTAACGTGGTTGCTCCATGAACTGGCTCACCCGACTAACTGCAAAAGAAATATCGGGTCTGGTAATGGTAACACAAAGGAGCTTTCCTACCAGCTCTCTGTAACTCCTCCTATCAACCTCATCAGAATCATCATCATATAGTTTCGTACTTGGATCCATGGGTGTGGCGGCAGGTCGACATCCAAGCATTCCTGTGTCACTTAGCAAATCAGTGGCGTATTTCCTCTGGGTCATCACAAGCCCTTGTTGATTTCTGGCAAACTCCAGTCCCAGAAAGTATCTAAGGACCCCAAGATCCTTGGTGACAAATTCATGACCCAGAAGTTCTTTCGCCCTCTTGATTCCTTCTATATCATCTCTTGTATAAGGATATCATCAACATACACCATAATTGCAATCATACCTCTGGATGTTTTCTGTATAAAAAGAGAATGATCTGCATTCGGGAGTTGCCCATGTTTCTCAAACAAGTCTGAAAGCTTCTGGAACCAAGCTCTAGGGCTCTGCTTAAGGCCATAGATCGTCTTATGAAGTCTACACACATGTGAACACTCCCCCTCAATAGCAAATCCAGATGGTTGTTGCATGTAGACTTCCTCTTGTAGATCAACATACAGAAATGCGTTCTTGACATCTAACTGAAACAACAGCCAAGCTCTAATCACGGCAACAGAGAGAAGAATCGGCAAGGTGGAATGACGAGCAACTGGTGAGAATGTGTCAAGATAATCCACCCCGTATATCTGAGTAAACCCCCGTGCAACCAGGTGTGCCTTCTATCTGTCGATGCTACCATCTGCAATTTGCATAACTGTAAACACCCATTTACAGCTTACTGTAAGCGCTCCAGTAGGAGCTAGAACGAGGCTCCAAGTGCCTCTTGACTGAAGAGCAGCCATCTCTCCTTCCATAGCTAAACGCCATCGACTGTCCTTCAGAGCCTATTGATAATTCCGTGGAATGGCCACGGCTGATAATGCAACTGCAAAATTCCTGAAATCGTCAGTCACGCGATCAAAGGAGACCATGGATGCTATAGGATATGACGCACAACTTCACTTCTGCTTCCGAAGCGCAATAGGAAGATCCAAGTCAGCAGCCTCCACATCTGTCCCCTGTAAAGAATCCTGCTCAGGTAGACCATTAGACCCATCATTAGAATATGTTTTCTCAGAACATACCTCATGCGAGCTAGATGATGAGCGGTGACCATGAGCAGAAGAAGGTCGGCGGGTATAGTGGTGGGGCAATGGTGGAACAGGGACTGTAATGGGAAGTGGAGTTGACGTAGGTAGCGGTGGTTGTGGTGGTGGTGGTGGTGGTAACGGAGATGATGGTGGTGGAGCTGATGGAAATGATGGTGGTGGTGGTGGTGGTGGCATGTATATGGCTTCATCAGTGTCTGAAGACGTCAACCGATCACATGTAGAAGAAAAGTACATCACATACTCGAAAAAGGTGACATCGGCACTAACATAATACTTCTTGCGCATCGGATCATAAGACATGTACCCTTTCTGTGTCCTGGAGTACCCGACAAAGACACACTTGACAGCTCTATGAGAGAGCCTGTCAATACCTGGAGACAACTGGTGGACGAAGGCGACGGAGCCAAACATACGGGGGGTAAGTGAGAACAATTCCTTTTCAGGAAAGGCAAGAGAGAAAGGAATTTTCTCACCCAAGACTGAAGAGGGCATGCGATTAATGAGATAGCATGTCGTTAGAACAGCATCGCCCCAAAAAGAGTGAGAACACAACTCTGGATAAGAAGCGTCATAGTGACATCAAGTAAATGACGATGTTTCCGTTCTGCAACTCCATTTTGTTGGGAAGTATAGACACATGATGTTTGATGAATAATTCCTTGGGTGGAAAAGTAATTGGAGAGAGTATTAGTACAAAATTCCAAGGCATTATCAGCTCTCACAATTTTCACAGAAGCAGAAAAAACATTACGTACTTCAGTTAAGAAATTTTTGATAATATTGCCAGCTTCAGATTTATTCTTTAACAAAAATACCCAAGACAGACGAGAGAAATCATCAACAGCAACTAGACAAAACATGTGCCCTTAGTGATCAGGGACACGACGGGGACCCCAAATATCTAACATGAAACAACTCAAAAATGGAGCTACTGCTCCGACTCTGACGATTGGGAAAGATAGATCGATGATGCTTTCCCAACTGACATGCCTCACATTGAATGGACGTGTAAGACGAGATCTGAGGCAGAACCCGACACAGTTTCTGAAGCGGTAGATGACCAAAGCACAGGTGCCACAAAAATGGGGAAACTGGTCCAGCAGATAGAGAGGAGATTCCGGCATATGGAGTTCGAACTAGGCGATAGAGACCGCCCTGCTCACGACCACACCCAATCACGTTGATCGTAAGGATGTCCTAAAAAATAAGAGAAGATGGGTCCAAAATAGCTCGACAATGTAAATCCTTTGTAATCTAACTAATTGACAACAAATTCATAGAGAAATCAGGTGCATGCAACACATTCTGTAGATGCATAGAGGGCATCAAGCTAATCTCTCCCTGACCAATATTTGGGGAGTGGGTCCCGTCTGCAATAACCACTGTGGGTCCTGGAGAAACATGTTTGTATGCTGTAAGTTGACCCATGTCTCCACACAGATGATGTGTGGCACCAGAGTCCAGAATCCATTCTATAGCATCAGATCCACTACTGCTACTGAGTGCATAAGTGCTACTTGAGGTATTGGAGGAGGCTGAAGCAGCTACATCCGAATGACTCCCGGGGGACGTTGAAGATGGCACGGGACTGGAGGGAGGTATAATGCCCCTCAACCGTGCCATAAGATCATCGAAACGTTGATCCAAAGAGGAAGCTGCTAGGGGCTCAATCTGTTCAGCTACTCGAGCAGAAGCAGGGAATCCATGCTTGGAGTAGCATGTATCCTCTGTATGTCCAGGACGATGGCAGAAGGTACATGGCTGACGAACACGATCTTCTCTGCCATGAGGCCCGCGACCACGAAACTGAGAAGATCCTCCACAACCTCGGGATGTCGTCAATGATGAGTATGTCTGACTGGAAGTAGAAGATGGAGCAGCAATACGAATGAGTCTGCGAAAGGCTTCCTCCATAAGAGGAATAGTAGAATCTGCCAAAATCTTGGAACGGGCCGCCTCGTACTCAGGATCAAGGGTTGCCAGGAACACACCTACCATGGTGGCATTCCTATAAGTCTTCTACTGCTCAAACGTAGATGTGAGAGGCATGAAGCTATACAGCTTCTCGAACATCCCTCGTAGGGATGTATACAGTGAGTGGAAAGGTCGTCCATTCTGTTTTATAGTAAAGATATCATGTTGAAGTTGCAGAAACTTCGTCGCGTTCTTTGCCTGTGAATAAGTATCAGCAAAAATATCCCACATCGCCTTGGTTGTGGGCTGACGGGGTATGTCATTGGCGATCTCTATTGCCAACGTACCTGAAAGCCAAACCTTGGCATATGCATCATCCACCTCCCATGAGGCGTTAACCCCAGTCTTCTCAGCCGGTTCTTCCTCGGTAAGGATGTGCTTCTTACCTGTAGACTTCATCATACTCATGAACTGCATCGGTCACAGTTCATAGTTTGTCCCATCCATCTTGACTATAGGCGCAGGACCTCTGAAGGTGCCGGTGGAGGGAAATCGACCTTGTTCTCTGACATGACGGCTTGAGAAGGCTAGGGTTGAAGACTAGATAAGATTGTGTCTACATGGACATAGGGAGATTTAATTGCATGTGTAGACTCATGCAACCAATCTCATCTCGGAAGGAATGCGAGCCCGCGCTGAAGGATGCTAGGCGAGGGTTGTGGCGCACAGCGGGACGAGGGCTGCGGCGCACAGTGGGTAAAGGGAGGTGCCCGTGTGTCCGCATGAAAGGGCAGGGGCGCATGGAAGGAGCCCGTGGGGTCGCGGCTACGACGTCGAGCGGAGGTGCGCACGCGGAAGGGCGAGGGCGATGGTGCGGGAAGGGCGGTGGCGCGGAGGGGCCGACACGAGAGGGGACCGACGGCGAGAGAGAGAGAGAGAAAGAGGGGTTTGGGCGGCGCGCGAGAGGGAGAGGGCTAGGGTTTCTGAGCTCCGGTCTAGGACCGCCGCTCTGATACCATGTTGAGAAAAAGCATTAAGTTGTTTATTCCATGAACCCTAGGCTCGCTTATATATTGTAAACATATATATATCTACTTATGTAGTCTCTTGTTATTTTTTATTCTCTCCAGTACTCTTTATGTAATTTATCAATAGGTTACTCTCCTATATAAGAGAGCCTAGGGCAGATGGAATAAACAACTTCTTCTATTTTCCCAACATGGTATCAGAGCGACGGTCCTAGACCGGAGCTCTTGAAACCCTAACCCTAATCCTATCCCCACCCGCGTGCCTCTCTCTCTCTCTCTCGTCGTCGGCCCCCCATGCACCGCGTACCTCGCTGGCGGTGAGCCCCTCACCGCGCGCGCTCCATCCGCGTGCGACCCTGTGATTCATCGCGCATCTGCGCACCTCGCCTCCAGCGTGCGCATCGTGCCTCCTGCGCACTGCGTGCGCTCCTCGCCTCCAGCGCACTGTGTGCGCTCCTGTGACGATCGGCGCATGCGCCTGCGGTAAACTTCGTCGCTTCTCCAGCGTGCGCCCCTGCCTGCGCATCTCCAGCGTGACCTAGTGCTCTCCAGCGCGCGCGCCTCGCGCAAAAAAAACCCGTGCGCACGCTTCGCTTGCTCGCGCGTCTTCGGTGCTCCCTATCGCGCACTCTCTGTTGTGCATGTGTAACTCCTGAACCAGCCCTACAAGACCAAGCTTCTAGCGCGCACACCGTCTACATAATAGGTTTGGTTGCTTGAAGTCTACACCTGCAACTAACACTGTCTATGTCCGTATAGACGATCTTATCTTCAGTCTATCATTCTAGTCTTCTATTATCAGTATGTCAGAAAGCAAGGCGGATATTCCATCTATAGGCGCCTTTCGAGGTCCAACGCCTATCGTAAAGATGGATGGTACAAACTATGAACTGTGGGCGATGCAGTTCATGAGTATGATGAAGTCGACCGGTAAGAAGCACATTCTTACCGAAGAAGAGCCTGCTAAGAAGACTGGAGTAAATGCCTCGTGGGAGGCAGATGATGCATACGCAAAGGTCTGGTTATCTGGAACTCTGGCGATCAAGATTGCCAATGATATTCTTCATCAGCCCACGGCCAAAGACATGTGGGATATTATGGTAGCCACATACTCTCAAGCGAAGAATGAGACAAAGATTCTGCAACTCCAGCATGATATATTCACTATAAAGCCGAATGGTCGCCCTCTACACTCACTCTACACATCCCTGCGAGGGATGTTTGAGAAGCTATACAGCTTCATGCCCCTGACAGCCACGCCAGAGCAACAGAAGACCTACCGGAATGCAACTATGGTGGGTGTTTTCCTTGCTTCCCTTGATCCCGAGTATGAGGCGGCACGATCCCAGATCTTGGCAGATTCTACTATTCCTCCCATGGAGGAAGCCTTTCACATATTGAGCCACATCACCGTCCCTTCTACAGCCACGAATCAGAATGCTTCAGCCATGGATGCCAACAGGGGCCGTGGATTCCATCATCAGACCTGTGGACGTGGACCTCGTGGTAGAGGAGGCCGTACTCGGCCAACATGTACCTACTGCCATCGCGTCGGACACAATGAAGACACATACTACTCTAAGCATGGATTTCCTGCATCTGCACGAGTCGCCGAGCAGATCGAGCCTCCATCTGCTGCCTCTTTGGATCAGCGGTTCGATGATCTAGTTGCCCGTCTAAGGGGCATTATTCCCCCATCTGGCCCAGCACCCACTACTGAGAATCCATTTGATGTTGTTGCATCTGCCTCTGCGTCTACCAGTGCATCAGGTAGCATGGACTGAAATTTCGCGAAATTTCACCGAAATTTCGGTTTCGACGGGTACCGGGTCTCGAAACTACACTGTATATCGATTTCCCGGGTTTCGGTCGAAATATCGTGAGATATCACCGATATCTCAGCTCGTCTCGATATCTCGGCCGACACATGGAATCTTTGAATAAAAAATTCAGGGAAATGTCGAATATACCGAAATCTCGGCCGAAACATCTCCATTTCGCCCGACTTCGTGCAGAGGCAGCTCCTCCTCTTCCAAGGTCTTCTTCCGTTGAGGTAAGCCAAATTATGATAAATCTTCTTCAAATTCATTAATTTTTTTAGGGATTTCACTGTTAGGATGTTGATATAGCTTGCCATGGTGTTTAATTTAAGAGATTTCCCCAAAAATAGGTATAAATTTGGAGAAGAAAATTGGGGCTTTTGTGTTTTCTTTGCACAATAGTGCTAGCTATGATCATTGTATCGCAGATCTGAACTTAACATGAAGTAAAACATTGTTGGAGAACATTTTCTTGGATCTATGTTAGAGGAAATTGGGGCTTTTGAGGTTTAATGTGGAACGATACTGAGTTGTGGTATCATATATTCGAATCTTGTGGTATTAATGTGGGGGAGTTTCTTTGGGGGTGACAGCTACGGTTTCTTCCTTGAGTACTACACGCCAGTTCCTCCTCCTCCGCAGAGATCTTCTCCTACTCCGTCGTCGTCGTCTCGAGGATCTCAGGGCAGTAGTTCGCAGCCTCGTCGTGCCACTCGTGATACCGGATCCAGTGCTGCTTATCCTCGACTCGGGATGCTCATAGGCATCGATGACCACCAATACAGGCAGTATGTCATGGATTACAAGGCCATGTACTCGTACATGACATGGGAGAACCACTGCGAGTTCATAGAATCTGCGATGCGCTATGAGAGACAGCAAGGAAGGGGGGGCATTTAGATCCACCACGGAACTCTTGGTTATGAACAAAACATGTCACCAGGGCAGGTACTATATTAGTATATTTTAATCTTTAATCTTTTATTGCATTGATCAGAAATATGCATGTTCTTAATAATTTTCACTTGTTGTAACTTGTATTGTATTTGTAAGATTAGACTATTACTCTTTTTTATTATGTATTAACAATGTTACAACCATGGTTTCAACTTTTATATCTTAATTGTCTTATGAGATTTCGGTCGAGATAGGTTGTATAGAGGGGTGGAGATCCTCAATTGCAATGATATGGATAAAATATGGGTCATTTCGACCTCATATCGATCGAGACATGTTGCTTGGGTTCCAACAATATGACCACCGATATGACCGATATGGCCAATATGACCGATATGACCGATATGTCTATATAAAGGGTATAGATGACCAATATGTGTGAAATAATTGTGTATTTGTATGTTATTTATTGTTCTAATAACTTAGAATATCGAAATTTTCAATAAAATTGGGGGAAAAATCGGATTTTTGAGCCTTTTCCGACTTTTCCACCGAAATCGTCGAAATTTCCCGAAATTTCGGCGAAATTTCTGTATTACAAGTGACCGAAACGAGATCGAAATCGAGATTTCGAACCTTGTCAGGTAGCATACTTGCATTCACTAGTAATAGATCAGATACTTTACCTTGGATTATGGACTCAGGAGCCACACATCATCTATGTGGCGATCAGAGTTTACTTACAGGATACATTCAGATCCCTCCAGGCCGAACAGTCGTCATTGCAAATGGTACACATTCCCCAATTACTGGTCAGGGGGAGATTAGACTGACATCTTCTATGCAGCTCAAGAATGTGTTACATGCGCCTGATTTTTCAATGAACTTATTATCAATCAGTCAGATTACAAAGGACTTACAATGTCGGGCAATTTTTGATCCATCTTCTCTTGTTTTTCAGGACATCCTTACGGGCAACGTGATTGGTCGTGGCTATGAGCAAGGAGGCCGCTATCGCCTTAATCAGACTTCTTTTGCTGGAACCTCATCCCTACCTACTGGACCCGTATCTCCTCTGCTATGGCATCTGCGCTTTGGACATCTACCGCTTCAGAAGTTGTGTCGTGTGTTACCCCAGGGTCTGCCTCACACATCCATCCAATGTGAGGCTTGTCAGTTGGGAAAGCATCATCGGTCTACGTTTCCCAATCGTCAGGGTCGGAGTAGTACCTCCAATTTTGAGTTATTTCATATTAATATCTGGGGTCCGAGTCGTGTTCCTGGTCATCAGGGACACAGATTTTATATAGTTATTGTGGATGACTTCTCTCGTGTGTCATGGGTATTTTTGATGAAAAATAAATCTGAAGCAGGGAATATTATTATCCATTTTCTTAATGAGATTCGTAATGTCTTCTCCACATCTGTTAAAATTATGAGAAGTGATAATGCCCTGGAATTGTGTACTCATGTCCTAGCCAATTACTATTCATCCCAAGGGATTATCTACCAGACATCATGTGCCTATACCTCCCAACAAAATGGGATCGCTGAAAGGAAACATCGCCACATATTAGATGTCACCGGGTCACTTCTTATACAGAGTCATGCTCCTTATTCTTACTGGGGTGACGCGGTTCTCACAGCATGCTACTTAATTAATCGTATGTCGTCCTCTGTTCTAGGTGAACAGATTCCTTTCTCCCTTATCTTTCCTGGTAAGGATATGTTTTCCCTTACTCCTCGTGTGTTTGGTTCGGTTGCATTTGTCCACCAGTTGTCTCCCGGTACTGACAAGCTCTCTCCTAGGGCTGTCAAGTGTGTGTTTGTTGGGTACTCCAGAACTCAGAAAGGGTACAAGTGCTATGACCCATTGCGCAGGCGGTATCTTGTTAGTGCAGATGTTACATTTTTTGAATCCGTAATGTATTTTTCATCCTCAGGTGATCACTTGCTACCTCCAGCTACTACTGATGCCATCTATATGACACCACCACCACCACCAGCTCCTTTACCATCATCTGCACCTCCTATTTCTATACTTGTTTCACCACTCCCATTTCATTATACTCGCAGGCCAACTCCAGCTCATGGTCATGACTCAACACCTAGCTCGCCTAAGGTATGTTCTGAAGATATTACTCTTGATGGATCTGATGATATTTCTGAGCAGGATGTGTTACAGAGGACAGATGAGGACACAGCTGATTTAGATGTTCCTATTGCTATACGCAAATCGAAGCGGAGCTGCGCCTCATATCCCTTAGCAGCTTCTGTGTCATTTGAACGACTATCTGGGGATTTCAGGAACTTTGTGGTTGCTTTGTCAGTTGTTGATATCCCACGGAATTACCAAGATGCCCTAAAAGATAGTAGATGGCGTCTAGCAATGGAGGAAGAAATGACGGCACTTCAGTCTAGAGGAACTTGGAGTACGGTTCCTATACCTGCAGATGTGTCCCCAGTGAGCTGCAAGTGGGTATTTACAGTCAAGCAAAATGCAGATGGCAGTATCAACAGATACAAGGCTCGCCTTGTTGCTAGAGGCTTTACACAGACATACGGGGTGGACTATCTTGATACATTCTCGCCAGTGGCCCGTCATTCCACTCTACGGATCTTGTTGTCAGTTGCGGTTACTAGTGAGTGGTCGCTATATCAGTTGGATGTGAAGAATGCATTCTTATATGGTGACTTGCAGGAGGAAGTCTACATGCAACAGCCACCTGGTTTTGCTGTTGAGGGGGAGTGTTCCAAGGTGTGCAGACTTCATAAGGCTATCTATGGCCTTAAGCAGAGCCCCAGAGCATGGTTTCAGAAGCTCTCAGACCTCTTTGAGAAACAGGGATACAAACGCTCTAATGCTGATTATTCCTTGTTCGTACAAAAGACGTCAAGAGGTATTATTGCAATCATGGTCTATGTAGATGACATCTTGATTACAGGTGATGATGTATAAGGGATAAAGAAGGCGAAAGAAATGCTGGGTAGCGAATTTGTCACCAAGGACCTTGGAGTTCTTAGATACTTTCTGGGACTGGAGTTCGCCAGAAATCCGCATGGGTTGGTGATGTCTTAGAGGAAATATGTCACTGACCTGTTGAGTGAGACAGGAATGCTTGGATGTCGACCTGCTACTACATTGATGGATCCCAGTATGAAGCTATATGATGGTGATACAGAGGAGGTGGATAGGAGGAGATACAGAGAACTGGTGGGCAAACTCCTATACGTCACTATTACCAAGCCCGGCATAGCCTTTGCTGTGAGTCGAGTGAGCCAGTTCATGGAGCAACCACGTCAGGTTCACATGGATGCAATACAGATGATACTCAGATACCTCAAGTCATCACCAGGTGCGGGTCTACTGTTCAAGAAAGGCAAGGTGATCTCCATCTCAGCCTGTGCAGATACAGATTATGCAGGGTGTCCCAAGGACAGGAAGCCCACCTCTGGGTTTGTTGTGTATGTTGGAGATTCCCTAATCTCGTGGAGGAGCAAGAAACAAACTGTGGTAGCAAGGTCTAGTGCGGAATCTGAATATAGGGCTATGGACCAAGCCCATACAGAAATGATGTGGGTAAAAGCTGTGCTTACAGACCTACATATAGAAGTCCCACTTCCTATGGCTTTAGAGCGTGACAATCAGGCGACATTGTTCATTGCAAACAATCCAGCATTCCATGAACGAACCAAGCACATTGAAGTTGATTGCCACTTTATTCATGATATGATTCATAAGGGATTCATTGCTACATCCCATGTTAGTTCAAAAAATCAAACTGCAGATATTTTCACCAAAACATTATTGCGAGGACCATTTCAGAAGTGTGCGTCCAAGCTGAGCATGATTGACATCTATGCTCCATCTTGAGGGGGAGTGTAAACATATATATCTACTTATGTAGTCTCTTGTTATTTTTTATTCTCTGCAGTACTCTTTATGTAATTTACCCATAAGCTACTCTCCTATATAAGAGAGCCTAGGGCTGATGGAATAAACAACTTCTTCTATTTTCCCAACATATATGAGAGGAGCCTATGAGTAAATTACATAAGACATTCATAAGTAAAGGGAATTAAGAAACAGTACAAGAAGCAGGAAATACATAACGTAACATAAATATATCTCTACAGTGTGGATGGGTGGCGTCGGTCAATTCTTTCGAATGATCTCCCGGATCCTCAGCCGCTCTAGATGCCTGATCCGAGAAGCCATTCGGATGTGGCGGTTAGCCCGGGGCTCCGGAACTTAGACCTGGGGTGTCCGGCTACCCGAGAAGTTCTGGTTTCATCTTGAGGAACCCATCAGCGAACAAGCAGCTTCCGGATCCGAGAAATCCTGGACCCATCTCGAAAACCCGAACAGCGAGTCTGCAACTTCTGGACCCGGACGGGTTGTGCGTTCGGGGCGGTACAGGGAGTCTCTTGAGCGGGGCTCAGGGAGTGGCAGCACCGCGGTGGTTTTCGAGGCTTCATCACCCGTCGGAGGGCTATGCAGAGCCTAGGACATCAACTGGGGGCCATCCTCCCCACGCGGAGGTTGCTTTGGGGAATGAGGCGCTTGTGGGGGCTTCGGCGGAGGCGTTTGGTTGGGAGGCGGCGATTGTGGTTCCCTGGCAGCAGGCGGAGGTCGGAGAGGAGGGGCGTCGAGTGATAGAGGTCGGAAGGGGTGCCTCATGTAGTTCGTTGGGGGCAGGTGCAGGCAGGGAGTCGAGCCTTCCGGGTCCGGGGAAGGGGAAACTAGATTTGGAACTTGCTACACGAGGAAGAACGTGCTCAGATCGGAGAGGATAAGGAGGAGAGAGGCTTTGCTCGCTTCAGCGGATCGTAAGGAGACTCTACAGTTGTTGTTATCTGGCTCCACTGCCTTGCCTGTTCATCGGAACCACTTTAGCATTTTGGACAGGATTGTGGCCAAGTGGTTGGTTGTGGTCCTGCCTAAGAAGTTGACCCAGGTTGTTCCTTAATGAAGCTACTATCTTGGAATGCCGGGGTGTTGGGCTGCCCCGAAAGCGATTGCGAGTCAGAAACCTGATAAATGAGGCTGGTGCAGATGTATTTCTTCTTCAGGAGACGAAGTTGTCAAGGGGCGTGGACACTGTCAGGCGGGGGTTGGATGGAGGATGTCTGTTTGATCTTGCAGAGTTGGAAGCCCAGGGCGCATCGGGTGGGTTGCTGACAGGTTGGAAGAAGGATGAGTTCAAGCTTCTGGCGGAGTCGAAGGCCCTATTTTGTTTGTCCGTGAGGCTGAGAAGGCGAGCAGATGGTCTTTGCATCCTTGTCACAAATGTTTACGGACCGATGAGAAGTGAGAGGGGTTCTTTGACGGCGGAGTTGGAGCAGTTGGGAGCAGCTAGTACGGTTGGGATCTGGATCGTTGGGGGCGACATGAAAGTTACGCATCTTCCTGATGATCGTCCTCAGCGAAGTGGCAACAGGGACCCTAGCTCGGAGGATTTCCGGAGACTACTCCACGTTTTTGGTCTGTCGACTATTGATGTGGTTGGTTGTGTGTTTACTTGGCGTAATGTGAGATTGCGGTCCAGGTTGGACAGATTTTTTTTCTATCGCCTGAAGGAGCAAAGGTGTTCCCCCTTTTGCATGCATGGGCGCTGCCGCGAACTCATTCCGACCATACGTTGATTCTTTGGTCGTCCGGGGAGGAGAGAAGAAGCAGGTTCTTTTTCGCTTTAAGCGGAACTGGCTTTTAGAGCAGGGGTTTAGGGAGGTGGTTGCGGAGCGGTGGAGAAGTTGGTCCCCCGAGGGCTCGTCGTCTCACGGTTGGTGGCAATGTTGTTGTTCTTGAGGACGTTCCTTACCAATTTCGGGATAGAGGTAAGGCAAGGTGGAGGGCTAGGAGGGGGAAGGCTCAGGTCGGTGTTGCTTGGTTGGACGGGTTAGATGATGAGAGAGGTCTGGACCAGGAAGAGTTGGCAGAGAGGCTGGGATTTTTGAAGAGTTACTGTTGGAAGACAGAAAAGAAGACGTGGAGTGGAGGCAAAGATCTAGGCAAAGGTAGTTGAAAGAAGGGGATGCCAATATGAGATTTTTCCACACTATAGCGTATGGAAGGCACAGAAGAAACTATTTGCACGAGATTGAGGTAAGGGGTAAGAGTACCAGGGGAGGCGCAGATTGGCAGTGCGTTGCGGGGCCACTTTATTGAGGCGACATTGGGCGTGGCAGGGGAGAGGGGTGGAGGCTTTGTCTAGCGAGCAAGCGGAGAGGTTAGTGGTCCCTTTTTCTGAGGAGGTGAAGAGAGTTATCCATAAGTTAGCAATCAACAGTAACAACGATATGTTCGATATTACCGATATATGCGATGTAAGGATCATAGATGATCAATGTGTGATCTAAGAGCATATTTGTAAGTTATTTAGTGTTTTAAGAACTTAGACAAACTCCATTTCCAATATATATAGGTCAACAATGAACAGTACCATCGATATGTTCGATATTACCAATATGTGCGATATAAGAGTCATAGATGATCGATATGTGTGATATAAGAGTATATTTGTAAGTTATTTAGTGTTCTAAGAACTTGGATGAACTCCATTTCCAATATCTATAAGTCAGAAATTAATATTAACATCGATATGTTCAAAATGATCGGTATGTGCCCAAGGTTGCAAAAGTCGGTAGTCAGTTTCGGTCGGTCAGGTCACTTACTAAGGATTAATCGGCAGTCGAGCGATTAATCGGATTTAGTCGGACTTTAATCGCCTTCGATTTTTTAAATATATAATTCATTTGTATACATATATTATTATATGTGTACATAGATTTATATATTTTTTTACTATCATAATGAATTAAAAGAAGTAATTTAATTTAAATAAAACATTAAGCGTATTAGAATAAGTATGCTTTTTTAAAAAGTAAAAAAATATGGTATCTCCTAGCAAAAAATGGTTGACTAGTGGACCTAGTCGAAATTAGTCGGTACTCGGTCGGCCACCCCACTGACTAGACTAGTCGGACCTACTAGTCGAACTAGTCAAGTGATTTTCACAACATTGTATGTGTCGTATATGGGTATAAATGACTGATATGGGTGCTATAAGTGTGTAATTGTAGGTTATTTGTTGTTTTAATGTCCCGGATGATCTTAATTTCTGGAAAACGGCAAAGGACACCATTTTTGAGCCATTTCTGACATTTTCACTGATATCGTCGATATATTGGCGATATATCCTTTTCAGAGAGGATCGATACGATATCGATATCGATATGGCCTTATATGCTTGGGGTCGATCTGGAGTCGCGTGAAGGGGTTGTTTAGGATTCCTTAATTTGGAACACAAATCTCCTTCACCCCCAATGGGGCATAGCCCTTTGAGATCGTCATTGCCCTGGAGTTTTGACAGGCAACACAGGTATCGCAGTGCGATGGGCTTCACCGACACTCGAAGAAGATAAAGTGTTGCCGCCAAGGATTCAGATGGGAACCTGTTGCAGTTGGTGCACGCCACATGCTACCCGAAGAAGATGAGGGAAAATGGTAGCCTCTACTTATGCTATTTGGGGTTCGATGGAACCCATCACGGTTCCTAACTAGGGATGTAGCAGAACTTGTGAAAAATTGCTCTGAAATAGAAGCATTGGTCATGATGACTTTATACTTTCCGGTGAACTGCATGGAAATGCAATTAAAAAATTCAGAAATGCCTTTTGGATCTTGCATTGGGAGGAATACATAGTATTCTCTAGAGTTGTGCAGACATCTAACGACTGCACAAGCCTGGAAGATAGTGCATGGTGATTGGTGAGGTGCAGAGAGTGCACATATGAAGATGGCGTGAGGGATGGAGATCATGCACTTAGAAAATTTAGGGTTCTGTCAACCCAAGTAATCTTGGAGATTGTCGATCAGACTGGCAGGGTTGCATCAGAAACCCTAGTGGCCTTCTCGAACTTAAACAATGACGATCTTCATAATTTGAATAACTCTCGAACATGAACAAAATAATTTTCAAGACAAAAGCTTAAAATCGAACTTGCTCTAATACCATGTAGAAACGACAATGCGGAAGCGTAATAATCAGAAATAAAGAATAAAAACCTGAAGAACATTGTGATTTATGTGGAACCATGCTCCATAAAGACCGGAATGAACCATGGGAGAACTGCCTCAAAAGGTTGATATGTATATCTCTTTCTCAATGAATACAAAAGGTGTGGGGCTTCTTTTATTGCTCCATCATAATGACCAAGTCCCGCTATTAGACAATGTGGGACTAACATAGGAGCATTTGGTAATTGACCCGTAGATGGATCCAATTACCCACCTATGAACGCATACTCTAACAGTATGCCACTGGCAATGCCCACTTCTATACACATTGAAATGGCATCGATAATTAAAACCTTATTCAATAGTAGACACGTAGATGATGTGATCAATAAATATGAAGACGGAAAGATGGATATGTAATAATACGGAAAATCAACTTGTAGTGAGAATCGGCGAAAAGGTATGTTGCAGCAACAAAAGAAAGAAATGGAAGACACATCAAAGATGGTGCTGCAGAGGACAACTAGCGGCCCATATAGAATATGACCCAGTGATCTTATGACAATGTCTAAATGGTTGAGTAAGTGTTGAAGGAAATTTTAAGATATGATTATGCTTTTTTTGGATAGGTTTCGCCCATTATATAACCATCCAGAGATGACAAATCAATGTCGTCAAACTATTGAAAGGGTGTGGTGTGTTTGGTTTGGTTATATTCATTCGGTTTGATTTGCTTATTTAAGGAATCTTCCTCTACTATCTTTCTATGAGCCTACATGTGCAATACACAATTATAGTATCTTCACAATTCACATGTTTACTTCATGAAAGGTATTCTAATTTATGACAGTGATGGAAGCGATATAGATATGTGAGAACATATTTTGAGATGGTTTCATCTTTTTTAAAAGGAATATCATGAGGAAATATCATGGAAACTGCAAGCCATAAAAAATGGCCTTCATCCATACCTCGGTATTATTTTGTGTAGCTCCATAACATACAAGAATAATTCGTTTGCCTGTTTTTCTTCCTCCAGACCCAAAAGAAACCGGAGAATTAGGGGTCTACAGAAAATAAGAAATCAACCAAAATCTGAGATTCAATGTGGCAATAAGGAAGAGACAATTTATGTACAAGAAGAAAAACAAAAATAACTTTGTTGGACTAAAGAAATCCTAGATATAACTTAAGCGACATGAGCTGAAAACAAGCCATAAAAGATGATGAATGCTCTACAAGACTGCATCAAACAACATTGCGTTTTTTTCTTTCAATATTTTACCTATTCAACTACAATCATAAATCAATATCCAAGCCGATAGAGATAGTGGAATGATAACACCAAACACCAATTACTAATCTAACAAAGAATGATGCCCATATAGATAAATTCCAGATAGCATATTAAGCCAACTTACTGGGTGGAATTAGTTTGATGTTTAATAGATGGTTTTGTCATTAAAATGGTGAAAACATAACTACTCAAGCACCATAGCTGCCCAAATTCATCTATTATATAGAAAACCGCAAAGTTTCTTCGAAATAAAATATCCATTCCTTGCCCACAAGGGCATAGCTCAACATGCATTTGACATCTGACTTTGGTCAAAAAGATCCAGATTCGAGTCTCGGGAACAGCAATTACCAGGGTTGCTAGTGTGTGGGTTCCGTTCCCCGGGTTGACCAAACGGATTCCCAAGTAATCAAAATTCCAACCTGGTGCGACATGATACCCAAGTGGGAATAAACTAATAAAAATATGCACTTTAACCATATGCCCATTCGATTCCCAAACAAAGGCAGCATTCCTTTAAATACAATTTACACAGAGACCATAAGCGGAGCCCTTTCTGTCTTCCTGTATAAGGTCATCAAACATGCTCCCTACTTGACATTCCAAAAGTTCTTCTAAAACGACTTCATTGATAACACCATCCATGAGATATTAGCTCTGGTTTACAATACGACACAAAACAACAGCTAATGCCACCAACTTGAATTAGTAACACCTATCATACACTTCCTAAGTTCATATGGACTTAAAGAATGTCGGTAATCAGCATCTTCTTACCAACCACGTGAAATTATGGCCTTTATCATCTCCGTCATCGCACCTGCTTGTCCTACGGTCACAAACTTCACTACCACAACTTGGTTGCTAGAACCTCTACATATTTCCAGCCATGCAAACTCTCCGTTGGGAGTGTATTTTATTATAATCCGATTATCTAGGATCTTCTAGATTCTCATAATATTCTCTTCTAGACATATGGAGATCTTCGATGAGATATTTTGATTATGGGAAAAAGAATAAAACGTAGTTTATTCCTTGATCCCTACGCTCTCTTTTATAGGGGAGAGACCTATGGGTAAATTACATATGATAAACAGGAGAACAGAAAAATAGGAAACAGAACAAAGACATAAATATAATTCTACACTCCCCCTCAATATGGAGCATAGATGTCAATCATGCTCAGCTTGGATGAGCATTTCTGGAACGGCCCTCTGAGCAAAGCCTTAGTGAAGATATCTGCAGTTTGATCCCCTGAGCTGACATGAGAGGTAGAGATAAATCCTTTCTGAATCATATCCCTCGTGTAGTGGCAGTCAACTTCAATATGCTTGGTTCTCTCATGAAATGCAGGATTGTTTGCAATGAAAAACGCTGCTTGGTCATCACATTGCAGTTGCATAGGAATAGGTACATCTATATGTAAATCTACTAGTACAGCTCGAACCCACATCATTTCTGTACTAGCTTGTGCCATAGCCCAATATTCAGACTCAGCATAGGACTTGGCAACGATAGTTTGCTTCTTACTCTTCCAAGAGACAAGAGAGCTACCAACAAAAATTGCAAAGCCCGAAGTGGACTTTCTATCCTTTGGACATCCTGCATAATCAGCATCAACACATGCAAAAACTGTAAGTGTTGCCTCCTTTTTGAATAATAATTCTGCGTCTGGAGAAGACATAAGGTATCTCAGAATCATATATACAGCATCCACGTGTACTTGTCGGAGTTGTTCCATGAATTGACTTACCCGGTTGATTGCAAATGAGATATCTGGTCTAGTAATAGTAACATAAAGAAGCTTCCCCACTACTTCTATGTATCGTCTCATGTTCACCTCTTTTGTATCATCATCATATAACCTCATACTAGGATCCATAGGAGTGGTGGTTGGCCGACATCCAATCATTCATGTCTCAACTAGCATATCTGTCACATATTTTTGCTGGGTCATCGCCCTGCTGATTTCTAGCAAATTCTAATCCCATTCTTTAGCACTTTTTATCCCATGCATGTCATCACTTGTGACTAATATGTCATCAACATATACCATAATAACCACCATGCATGTAGGAGTTCTCTATACAAATAATAAATGATCCGCATTCGACCTCTTAAATCCCTACTTCATAATTAAATCCGAGAGCTTCTGAAACCATGCCCTAGGACTTTTTTTAAGGTCATATATTGCCTTATGAAGTCTGCAAACCTGCGGATACTCCCCCTCAGCAACAAACCCAGGAGGTTGCTGCATGTAGACTTCTTCCTGTAGATCCCCATACAAAAATGCGTTTTTAACATCAAGCTGGAAGAGAGGCCACTCGCGTACCACAGCAACAGAAAGAAGAATCTGTACAGTAGAATGACGAGCCACTAGGGAGAATGTGTCTAGATAATCCACTCCATATGTTTGAGTAAAGTCACGAGCAACCAGTTTGGCTTTGTACCAATCTAGGCTCCCATCTGTATGGTGTTTAACATTAAACACCCACTTGCAACTGATGATAGAAACTCCATCAGAGCAGGAATCAAACTCCAGCTACCACATGACTGTAAGGCAGTCATCTCTTCTTCCATAGCTAGTCGCCGCCAACTATCCTTCAAAGCCTCCTGATAATTCCGTGGAATGTCCACCGCAGACAATGCAACTGCAAATTTCCTGAAATCCACAGTCAAGCGATCAAAAGAGACCATGGATGCTAAAGCATATGATGCACAACTACGCTTCTACTTCTGAAGCGCAATAGGTAAGTCCGGATCATCAACCTCCACGTTTGTCCCCTATAAAGAACCCTGCTTAAGAAGACCATCAGACCCATCGTTAGGAACTATGTATTCAAAACATACCTCATGTGTGCTAGACGATAAGTGGTTACCATGAGCAGAAGCAGGTCGGCAGGTATAATTATGCGGCAACGGTGGGACAGGGACAATGGGGGTTGAGGATATAGGAGGAGGTGAAGGTAGTGGTGATGGTGGCGGTGGTGGTGAAGGAGGTGGTAAAGGTGGTGATGATGGTGGTGGTGGCATGTAGATTTCATCATCGAAGTCTGAAGAAGTCAACCAATCACCTGTAGGAGAAAAGTACATGACAAACTCGAAAAAGGTGACATCGGCACTAACATAATACTTCATGCGCATTGGATCATAACATCTATACCCTTTTTGTGTCTTGAAGTACCCGACAAAGACGCACTTGACTTCTATAGGAGAGAGTTTGTCAATACCTGGAGACAACTGGTGGACAAAGGCGACCGAGCCAAACATGCGAGGAGTAAGCGAGAACAATCTTTCTCATGAAATGCAAGAAAGAAAGGAATTTTCTCACCCAAGACCGACGAAGGCATGCGATTAATAAGATAGCATGCCATAAGAATAGCATCACCACCAAAAAGAATGCAGAGCACGACTCTGAATGAGAAGAGTTCTAGTAATATCAAGCAAATGGCGATGCTTCCTCTCTGCAACATCATTTTGCTGGGAAATATAGGCACATGATGTTTAATGAATAATACCGTGAGTTGAAAAGTAATTGGAAAGAGAATGAGTACAGAATTCCAAAGCACTATCAGTTCTCACATATTTCACAGACGAAGAAAACACATTCTGCACTTCATTGATAAAGTTCTTGATAATTGTTGGTGGAAAATGAGAATGAGAACTTATTTATTCCAGGGAACCCTAGGCTCTCTTATATAGAGGAAGCCTATGGGTAAATTACATAAGGTGGAACCGTAAATATGTCATGCTGAAGTTGGAGGATCTTGGTCTCGTTTCTCATCTGCGAGTACGTCGCGGCAAGAATATCCCACATGGCCTTAGTTGTGGGTTGATGGAGGACATCATTAGCAACCTCCATCGTCAGAGTGCCTGAAAGCCAGACCATGGCATAGGAATCATCAGCCTCCCATGAGGCATAAACCCTAGTCTTCGCTGCCGGCTCATATTGGTAAGAATGTGCTTTTTACCGTTGGACTTCATGAAACTCATGAACTGCATTGCCCATAGCTCGTAATTCGTCCCATCCATTTTCACTATTGGCGTTGGACCTTTGAAAGCGCCGATGGAGGGCATGTTGACTTTGTTTTTTGACATTATTGTCGGAGACGAAGAACTAGGGTTTGTAGACCAATGAATAATTGTCTACATAAACAAGTATGGAGTTGAGTGCATATGTATACTTATGCACTCAAATCCATGAAGAACGAGAAAGAGAAGGGGACGGCGGCGAGTAGGGAGGAGGGGGGCGGCGCCCAGAAGAGAGGGGTGGGGGCGGCACGCTGGCGGGCTGAAAGGGGCGACGGGCTGGGAGGGGCGGCGGGCTAGGAGGGGAGGCGACGGGCTGGGAGGGGTGGTGGCGGCGTCGGGATGAGATTGAGAAGGGTGGAGGGGTGGTGGCTAGGGTTAGGGATTTAGGGTGGAGGCTCGAATACCATATTGGTGGAAAATGAGAATGAGAACTTGTTTATTCCAGGGAATCATAGGCTCTCTTATATAGAGGAAATGTTGGGAAAATAAGAAAACTTATTTATTCCATCAGCCCTAGGCTCTCTTATATAGGAGAGCAGCCTATGGGTAAAATACAAAAGAGTCCAACAGAAAATAAAATTATAGGAAAAATACATAAGTGAATAATATCTCTCTATACTCCCCTTCAAGGTGGAGCATAGATATCAATCATGCTCAGCTTGGACGAACACTTCTGAAACGGCCCTCGAAGTAACGCCTTGGTAAAAATGTCTGCAGTCTGATCCTCTGAGCTAACATGGGATGTAACAATAAACTCCTTCTGAATCATGTCACGTATGAAGTGACAATCAACCTCAATGTGCTTGGTTCGTTCATGAAACGCTGGATTATTTGCACATTCCAGAGCCGCCTGATTGTCACATTCCAGAGCCATAGGAAGCGGGATTTCTATATATAGATCTGCAAGTACAGCCTTTATCCACATCATTTCTGTACTGACTTGAGCCATAGCCCTATATTCAGACTCAGCACTGGACCTTGCTACAACTGTTTGCTTCTTGCTTCTCCATGAGATTAGAGAATCTCCAACATACACTGCGAACCCAGTGGTGGACTTCCTATCCTTAGGGCACCCTGCATAATCTGCATCTGCACAAGCTGATATAGTAACCTCCTTGCCTTTCTTAAACAGCAAACCCGCACCTTGAGATGACTTAAGATACTTGAGATACTTGAGTATCATATGTATAGCATCCATGTGTATGTATTTTGGGGCGGACACCACTGAGTGTTTCCCCCTACCTTTCAGACTTTAAAAAAAATAACATCCATGTGTACCTGACGTGGTTGCTTCATAAACTGGCTCACTCGACTCACAGCAAAGGAGATACCGGGCCTGGTAATAGTAACATAGAGAAGTTTGCCCATCAGTTCTCTGTATCTTCTCTTGTCCACCTCATCAGTGTCATCATCATATAATTTCATACTGGGATCCATAGGTGTAGTGGCAGGTCGGCAATCAAGCATTCATGTTTCACTCAACAGGTCAGTGACATATTTCCTCTGGGTCATTACCAACCCATGAGGATTCCTGGCAAACTCTAGTCCCGTAAAAAAATCTAGGAACCCCAAGGTCCTTGTCACGACCCGTCCCGCTAACCAGAACGTGTCGCGACAGAGATCTTTCTTCTTCTTTTTCCTCAAAGTAAACATGTGGCAATCTCATCAAACATAACATCTTTGTATTTCAAGTTCACAACACCAAGAAGTGTATTACACAAAATCTATTACATCTTCATACAAAACAACAAACAGTACAAAACAACGAAAACCAAAAGCCACCTCCTCCTAGTGTATAAGCGGTCCTTTCCCCTGCTGGTCGTGATTCTGTTGATCATTACATAATTATAATACAAAGGGATGAGTCTAAACCCAATTATGAGCTTAGACCCAGTGAAAGGATCTCAAGCTTTTTACATATAGCTAAAAGTTGAAAAATGAGCATCATGACAAAATTTATGCTGAATACTTTGAAATAGCTTGAACAAAAGACTTAATGACAGTAAACATATAACAACATGTTAGTTTTGCAATTGAACATTGAAATCACTTTCAAAAGAAGATAAACTGAAACAAAATGATTCGTATCAAGCTATTTGCATTAATCACCACTGTGGCTAAGTTATCGATTCATGAACGCTGAAACAAAGCTAAGTCATACGCGCAGACGGTCCCAAAGACCAAAAACACCCTGCATACGGCCCAAAGCCTATATGTAGACAGAATGCGGACCCAAAGTACTCTTGATACCATATCTAATGGTTTGCCATATCTAATGGCTGTTTTAGGGTCATATCTAATGACATCGCCATATCTAATGGCTGGTTCACGAATTGTATAAAATAGCTACTGTGGTGCTTACTTTCTGATTCAGATTCTTTCTTGCCACTAATAAACCGTACTCTTGCTAATTCAAGCTCATAACAGCTAATTCAAGAACATAAGACAATCTTGACATAGCATGCATATTCTGATAACTAGAACTATTAAGAACTTGAAAACCGGTCCATAATGTACAGTAACCGTGCAAAACATAATTCTTTACATAAAAACTCAAATCTAAGTAGTGAAACTTATGCTTTCTGTTCCACAACGAATTTTATGCTTGAAAACATGCTATCAACATAAAGCACTTGAAATGACATTGGAAATACTTTCTAAATACTTGATTTCATATCTGGTATACGATACTTGAAATTCCTACGTAAAAGCTCTAGAAAACACGATTTCATACTTGTTATCATAAACATGCATGAAAGCTAAAGACTAGTACTTTAAATTAGCGCTTGAGAATCCCTCATCTGAACGATATCTAACTCGAGTCGAGATCGCCTTCTTTAGTGAATCCCCCCTATAGCCGTCTTAGATTTGAGTACTACGGCTTGATGCGGACAGAACTTCGTTACGGCTTTTAATGCGCTCTTGGTCACTGACAGAGCTTCGTCGTACTCCTATCGTGCTCCTCCAGCAACCTCGACGGCCTTGTGGCTCTAAGGTGGTGAGAGGTGTCTGGGATGAAGTGAATGGAATGGGGAGGTCTTGGGTATATATAGGCCTCCAACCCCTTACCATGTGTGACATTTGTCAACATATAAGAGAGGCTTTAAGACACATGCTGCCTCTCTTCCATGTATGAAGACACATGGCAAGCACTTGTCATCAATGTACCATGGCACATGGCTTATGCATGAGATAACTAGTTGCCCAAGCAAGAGGCTTGGCTTATGCATGAGATAACTTGTTGTCTAAGCATGAGGCTTGGCTTATGCATGAGATAACTTGTTGCCCAAGCAAGAGGCTTGGCTTATGCATTAGATAACTTGTTGCCCAAGCAAGAGACTACACTAGGACACATGTTAGTCTTAGGATGATGTTACATGGTACTATTGAGTTTTTGACACTTGTCCTGACTATATAACGACACGTGTCCCATGATTTCCTCTCCATGTGTCCTATGTTTGCTAATGACACTTAATTATCACTAAAGACGGGTAATTAGCACTAATCATGCTTAATTAGTCTTAATGATGTGATTATGGTCTAATGAGCATAAATCTATAACATTATGGGCCCTATGCTAGTAGTGGCTTCTATTACTTATAAGCTACTACCAAACTTCCAGAATACTAGATGTTGTACTATATTTTGATGTGCTACACAATTCAGAGAATCTTTTGAAGTCCATTTTTATACGAGATGGTCTCTGATATAAACACAACAAGCTTCAATCAAATCATTGCATCAAGGCGAATCGACTATGCTATCCGTAAAGTGTGAATACTATCAATCCAATATTTTCTTGAAATAACACTTGATAACATTCAAAAGCATTGTGTACAAAACGCGTATTACAATTCTCCCCTACTTGCAATAAATTTCGTCCTCGAAATTTAAGTACCTTTGCTAGCCTTAAAATAAGTGTGGATATTGAGATCTCATTTCTTCCTCTCGTTCCCATGTGGCTTCTTCTATTGCGTGACTCCTCCATAAAACTTTAACTAAAGGAATCTTCTTTGTACGAAGCTCTTGTACTTTATAATCCAGAATTTCTACAAGAACCTCCTCGTATGATAGATCATCCTTCAATTGAATATCTTGAGGTTGTATCATATGGGTTGGATCTGGAATATACTTCTGAAGTGTGGTGGCATGAAAGACATCATATATCCTTGCCAGTTCAGATGGAAGTCGAAGATGATAGGCCATACTTCCGATTCTCGTTGTGATCTCGTAAGGGCCAATGTATCTTGGGCTTAGTTTCCTTTTCTTCCCGAATCTGATTAGGCCTTTCCATGGAGATACTTTCAGAAACACATGGTCTCCCACTTGGAATTCTAAGTCTCTCCTTCGCTTATCTGCATAACTTTTCTGTCTGCTTAGTGTTGCCTTCAAGCATCTCTTGATTTCCTCAACTTTTTCTATTGTGCTTTGTATTAATTCAGGTTGAACCAATTTTCGTTCTCCAACCTCACTCCAACAGATAGGTGTTCTACATGATCTACCATACAAGGCTTCATAAGGCGTCATCCTAATACTAGCAAGATAGCTGTTATTGTATGCAAATTCTATAAGTGAGAGATGTCCATCCCAAGTTTCTTTAAAGCTTAGTGCACAGGCTCTAAGCATGTCTTCTAGAGTCTGGATAGTCCGTTCTGATTAGCCATCTGTTTGAGGATGAAAGGTTGTACTAAATGCTAACTTTGTTCCCATAGCTTTATGTAAGCTTGGCCAAAGCTTGGAAGTGAATCGTGGATCTCTATCAGATATAATTGACACAGGAGCCCCATGACGGCTAACTATCTCATTAACAAAGATCTTTCCCAAGCGGTCTAGACTGTATGTCATGTTAATGGCTAAGAAATGTGCATACTTAGTTAATCTGTCTACTATGACCCATATTGCATCGTGACCTCGACGAGTCCTTGGAAATCATGTAACAAAATCCATAGTGATGTGTTCCCATTTCCATTCTGGTATTGGAAGTGGCTGTAAAGTCCCCGCAGGTCTCAAACGCTCCAGTTTTGTTTGTTGGCATATAGGACATCTAGAAACATACTCTGCAATCTCTCTCTTCATGCCAGAGCACCAATAGTAACTTTTAAGTGTTCTATACATCTTAGTACTTCCTGGGTGCATAGTATACATGGAGTTATGTGCCTCTTCCAGAATCTCAGTCTTTATATCAGATTTCCTCGGAACACACAATCTTCTTTTAAAGAATAAGACCCCTTGACCATCTATTGTATACCTGGCTTCATCTCCTCCCTTAATCTTCTCAATCATTCTAATGATTTCAGAATCATGAACTTATGTTTCCTTAATTTTATCATATAATATGGGTCTCACTTGTAAGGATGCTAATAAGGCTCCAGAGCTATTTATGGTTAACTTTGCACGTAACTCTTTCAACTGATAATATTCTCCTTTTAAGTGACATAGCTGACCCTTAGACTTTCGACTGAGAGCATCAGCTACGACATTAGCTTTCCCTGGGTGATATTCTATGGAACAATCATAATCTTTGATTAGCTCTAACCATCTTCTTTGTTTTAAATTCAACTCTCTCTGAGAGAAAATATATTTCAAACTCTTATGATCCGTAAAGATTCGACAAGTTTCTCCATATAGGTAGTGTCTCCATATCTTTAAGGCAAATACTTTATCTGCTAACTCAAGGTCATGAGTTGGATAATTTAACTCATGTTGTTTTAGTTGTCTAGAAGCATAAGCAATCACTTTATCATTCTGCATTAGGACGCATCCCAGCCCTTGTCTTGAGGCATCACTATAGATTACATAATTACCTTTTTTTTTAGGCTCAAAAAAGGGGGAAACACTCGTTGGTACTCGCCCCAGAATTATATATTAACTAAAGAGAAAAGGCGAGAGATACTTACAGGAAGTGGGGAGGAAAGACGCAAAAGGAGATTAATAATACAAGGTAGACAAACGGCAACCAAATGCCGTGACCCAATTAACTACACCAGTCGGATATAAATCTACTAGCCAAAATGGTCACGTTCTCCCTATAGAAACGCATGCCCAAGAAGATAGCCTCATTTCTTGCACGCCAAATGGACCAAAGCCGCGCGATGGGGCCCAACATATCAGATATATCCCTCGTCCTATTGGACCAAAGGATGCTGCAGAAGTCTTCAATATTGTCCGCACGAGCCCAAGCAACGTCGTCCCAGACCCCCGCAACCAAGATACATTGAAAGAACAGGTAATCGGCCGTTTCTTCGGCATCACCGCAAAGCTGGCACATGACGCAAGAGTGGGGAAGGAACTTGGCGCAGCGATCCCGGGTCATCAAACGCCGATGACGAAGCACCCATAAGAAGAAGGCGATGCGCTCCGGCAAGCGTAGCCCCCAGAAGAATGCACAGTCGCGCACCAGGGGGCAGACAAAGCAGCGGTGGGAGAGAGCAAGGCCCTGAATGCCTTGCGAGTGGAGAAAACCCCATCCTTCCAAGTCCAATGGTCCCGCTGAGCAGAGGGGGAGGCCGTAGAGGAAAGAGCCTCCAGCAGCGAGGCGAACTCCACCGCGCGCTGATCAGAAAGAACACCCGAGAACGTAGGGCACCAATAGCTGTTGGTCCAACAATCCGCGACAGAGGCGAGCCTATTCGACGCCAGAGCAAACAACCTCGGAAAGCGCGTCCGAAAGGGGCCTCCCCCCGACCAATCGTCCAGCCAAAACTTGAAAGCTTCACCCGTCCCAAGCACTGAGGTGAAAAGCGCACGATTCCTCCTTAACGTATCATAAACACAGCGCCAGAAATGAGAGGAGTGGACATGCAATGCCCCCCGCAAAAGGCCGAACCAGTCGCTGCCCAAAAGCGCCCGCAGGACGTTGCAAAGAAAAGAATCATCCTTGCCCCAGATTTAACTCACCCATTTAAGAAGTAAGGCGTCGTTGACGCGTTCCAAGCTTCGGACGCCTAGTCCACCGGACCTCTTTGGCATGGTCACCACATCCCAAGCGACCAAATGTACACCTCTACCGTTGCCGTCCGAACGACCCCATAAGGATCGCCGCATACATTTTTCCATACGTAAGCGAATTCCCACGGGCATTTTACGAACCGATAGGAAGTAAACCGGGATAGAAGAAAGGACGGATTTAAGAAGGACAAGACGACCACCCCGGGAAAGCAAGGCGGCCCTCCACCCCGCCAGGCGCGCCTCCATCCTCTCCGTGATAGCCCGCCAATCTGTAGAACGGGCCTGTCCAACCGAAAGAGGAACACCAAGATAAGGGATAGGAAGCTCCCCAAGCCCAGAGCCAAGCAAACGGCTACACTCCTCCTCCTCCAACGGCGACATGCCGAAAGGCACCACGATGCATTTGGCGGCGTTAGTCGACATCCCCGAAAGCTCACAGAAAATAGCAATAGTATGAGCCATCCCCGCCACCTCATCCGGACCCCCCTCAATGAAACAAATCGTGTCGTCCACGAACTGGATTAAAGGCACGCAAAACTCCCCCTTGCGGAATCCCTTAGTGAGGCCCGCATCAATGACGCGGTCAACCATACGCGCCAACACGTCCAAGGCAAAAACGAAGAGGAGGGGCGTCAGGGGGCAGCCATGACGCACCCCCATGTGAGGCTGAAACGAACCACCGACCGGCCGGCCGTTGATTAACACAGAGAGCGAGACCGTAGAGACACATCTGCGCATCCAAGCAATCCAAAGATTAGGGAATCCCCGCCTACGCAATGCGGACCAGAGGAAGCGCCAATCAATGGAATCGTAGGCCTTCGCAAAGTCAATTTTCCAAAGAAGTCCCTTCCTTTTTTCCTTCTTCCAATCAGCCACTATTTCCAACGCGACGAGTATGCAATCCGCAATATGCCGACCCTTAATGAAGGCCCCTTGAACAGGCGAGATAAGGCCGTCCAAGATCCGAGATAGCCGGTTGCCAAAGTTTTGGCCACAATAAGATAAATACCATTGGATACGGAGATGGGCCTAAAATCGTCAAAGCGTAGCGCCGGGTTCTTTTTAGGAACAAGCACAATATTTGCCCGGTTGATACAATCGAAGCCGAGGTTACCATCACAAAACTCCGAGACGACCTCGAAGACGTCCCCCGATACAACATCCCAGAAGTCCCGGTAAAAGGCGACGGAAAAACCGTCGGGTCCCGGGGAAGAATCGAGGTTCAAACCCCAGACGGCAGCTTTAATCTCCTCCAAAGAAATAGGGCGAATAAGGAATGCGGAATCCACGTCCGAAATATAGGGAGCATCCGCCCCGAGCCAACGCCACCGCCGAGAAGGGAGAGCAGAAGAAACACGTCTGAATTGGTCAGTGATGGCGTTCCCCATCTCGCAATCCCCCGTGAACACCTCATCATTGATGGAGATGGACCGAATAGAATTAAAGCGCCTTCGGTTGCTAGCCACCTGATGGAAGAATGCCGTGTTGGCGTCGCCTTCTTTGATCCATTTTTCCCTCGAGCGTTGACGCCATTCAATAGTTCTCTTCTTATCCTCCTCCTGAACCCGAGCAAGGGCAGAAGTGCGTTCCCGAAGCTTGTCCACAGTTAGCTCGCGCTCGTTCTCTGCGGAATCGAGATGCATGATAAGTTCATCCGCCTCGACGCGAGCAGTACGCCGCGCATGTCTGGTGGTACTCTTGAAATCAGCGAGGACCCTCCGAAGAGAAGATAGCTTCTGAATAAGTTTAGAGGCCGCCGAGCCCGAGACAGGGACCTGGGACCAATGATTCTGGACGATATCTTTGAAGTTAGGTTCCAATAGCCAACATTTTCCATAGCGGAAAAGCCCCCGAGGGTTAATGCCATCACCAGAGTCCCAAATAATAGGCGAATGATCCGAGAAGGCGCGGGGCCGCGAACCAATAGAACAAAGAGGGAAGGAGTCCATATCCAAGCCATTAGCGAGGAAGCGGTCAATCCGAGAGCGAGAAGAGCTATTACGCCACGTGTAGGAAACATCGTTCGGGACCAAGTTTACTAGCGCCAAATCATCAATCACGTCCAAAAATTCTTGCGAGCCAGGGTCGCGGCCTCCCCTCCCGCGAGGCCGATCGAGGAGTGAATGGTGACATTGAAGTCACCCCCCACAATCCACGGAATCCCCGAGAAAGAATTAGCAGCCTCACGCATGTCGTCCCATAATTCCCGACGTAAAATATGGCATGTTGGCGCGTATATGCATGAGAAAACCATCAGAGCAGAAGAGTCGACTCTTTCCAAAGCGATCGAAATCATGTGACGACCAGCAAGCATAGAGCTAAAAGAGAACGAGCGAGATCGCCACGTCACAAGTAATCCCCTGGCGGATCCGACCGCGTTAATCGCACGGAAATCATCAAAGGGACCGGCACCAAATAAACGCCACGTATAGTCATCAATAGCCGCCATTTTTGTTTCTTGGATAAAAGCAACGTCACAACCCCATTCAGAGAGATGCGAGCCCAGGGTCCGACGTTTGACCAAGTCCCTGAGGCCTCGAACATTCCATGACAGAACCTTCATTAAGAGAACCATAAAAGTCGCCCCTAAAAACGCGGAAGAACGAAAAAAGATCCACCAATCAGCAACCGCCGGCATTCGTCCCCTGTGCATCGACGTCCGGGCCTCCCTCGCCGCCCTCAAGACCGCGAACGCCCGCGGCCTCAGCCACGGCCTCCCGCAGAGTAGCGCAAGATTGCATCACCCGAGCCGCTTGGATAGAGGGATTGCGCCTGCTGTATATAGATCCAAAGCGTCTGAAAGAAGAGTCCAGCCCTGTACCTGAAAGGAGAGCTCCCGTAGGCCGTGGAGAGAAAGCCTTAAGCAAGATAGGGGAAGTTCGCACCGGAGTCGAAGGGACTAGAGGAGGGTTAGCATCCAATCGAAGAGCCTCAATTTGAATCACAAAGGAGTCGGGCAGAGACGTGTGAATATCCTTATAAGTGGGCCTCGGCCAAGATCCGCATTGAACCGATGTACCGCCCCGCGAAAAGGGGACATCCGCCGAAAGATCCGAATAGCCAAAACGCATACCTGGGGCGGATCCGAACCGAGGGAAAGTAGAGGGTGAATCGATCTCGGGAACCCCCACGACAAGGAGTTCAGAAGATACGGGCGATAGTAGCGGAACCTGAAAGGGCGTCTCGAAGTATCCCAAAACATCATGAGTGCATGGCGCCTCCTCGGAATAAACCACAGAAGGCTCCACGTGGCAAGACGGAAATGAAGCGTCACGCGCCACGTGAGGAGGCGGGAACGAAGCGTCGTTGCGGCCCGGTCCGACGACGGCCGGCGAATCATGGAGGAGCGGGGCATCGACCAACGCCGAAGAAGCTGAAACCGTCATAGAAGGTGGGATAACTGTAAGTTCATGCTTAAACCTCCAACTGTTGATCTTGAGAAACCCAAAGAACGTCCGCCCATTCGCCTCGCGGAGGAAACCCAGACTACATTCAAAGAGGACCTTCAAGGACTGCCAGTCGGCCATCGGAGAGAGGTTGTCATCGAAGATGGAGAGGACTGATCCCCACCGGTGAAACGCCTTGTTGAGTACAGGGATGGTTCTAGAAAGGAAGGGAACACCTGTAATGGAAGCCATGCAAACCTCGGTCGAAGAAGAAGTTCCATCAGCCACCCGAGGTGGCCGCCAAAATACGACATCGTTAGAGCCTTGAGTCAACAATAAATCCCGAAGCTGTGAGGAAAGCCCGCGTACGCAGCAGTGAGAGTCATCCAGCACACAGAAATCCCCAAGAAACGAAGGGCCCAGAGTAGCAAGAACATGCGTCTTCACCAACTCCCAAACGACGTCGGGGCGACGAGCAACCCCAATAAGCACCGAGCGAGAAGAGCCGAGGCCCTCATCCAAAGCAAACGAAGACGGGGCCGATACATGCAAGCCCTTAGCAAGAGAGATATCAGACGTCGAAGCACCCCCATGCGCAGATGAAGTTGCACCCAACGCAGAGCCGCTCCCAGCGGCCTCCCCATGCGATTGAATGTGCTCCATATTATCCAAAGAGACCGTAGGCGTCGGAAGAGAACGAGGGGCAACCACCTGCGCGTATGAGCGAACCGGGACCTCCCGCCACGTGGAGTGACCGGGATGAGGACCATGCACTGAACGCACCGAGAAGGAAGAGGGAAGCACCCCAGACGGGATCAAGCGGCGATGTCGCACCCACCTGCAAGAGGCACGACGGTGCCCCGTAGCCCCGCATGCAAAGCAACGTGGAGGAAGGGGACAAGCGGAGGCGAGATGTCCCCACTCCCCACACCTGAAGCAGCGCTTGCCAGCCTTCTTATGGGAAACCGTCGTCCATTCGCCCGCCGCAGCATCCTCCTGAGTCGTAGCGCCCTCACCGAGGAAGACGACTCCCTTGCCTTTTGCAGCTCCAACTGCTACCTTCGAACCATCAGCAAAGCCCCCTACTAACTGCGGCGCACCCTGGAGAATCTCGTCAAAGGCACTCGCATCGGCCGCCCTCGAACTCCCAGCAAACGCCCGAGACCTCGCACCGCGCTCGCCGCTCCCACTCCCTGTCGCGCTCGCCATCCTCACTTTGTAGAAACCTCGCTTCAACGCTTGCTGATGCAGCTTTGCCATGTTTCATTACATAATTACCTTGTCCTGAAGGAAGACTAAGTATAGGTGCTGAGGTGAGGCGACTCTTAAGTTCCTTAAAACTCTTCTCGCATTCTTTGTCCCAATTATACTTCACATTCTTCCTAGTTAACCTTGTCAATGGTGCGGCAATTCTAGAGAAGTTTTATACAAATCTTCGATAATACCCAGCTAATCCAAGGAAACTTCGGATTTCTGATGCATTTATCGGTCGTTCTCATCTAAGAACTGCTTCTATCTTTGATGGATCTATTGTTATTCCTTCTCCAGATATGACATGGCCTAGAAATGCAACCTTCTTCAACCAAAACTCACTTTTATCAAACTTTGCATATAATCAGTGTTCCTTCAGAGTTTGAAGTACAATTCTCAAGTGTTCTCTATGTTCTTCCTCTGTTTTAGAATATACTAGAATATCATCAATAAATACGATTACGAACTTGTCCAGATATGGACGGAAAACCCTATTCATCAAGTCCATAAAGGCAGTTGGGGCATTTGTCAATCCCAAAGGCATTACTAGGAATTCATAATGCCCATATCGGGTTCGGAATGCAGTTTTAGGGACATCTTCTCCTCTAATATTTAACTGATGATAGCCAGATCTCAAATCCATCTTCGAAAATACAGAGGCTCCTTGCAATTGGTCAAATAAGTCATCTATTCTGGGCAGAGGATAGTTATTGCGGACAGTCATTCTGTTTAGTCTCCTGTAATCTATACAAAGTCTCATGGAATCATCTTTCTTCTTGACAAATAAAACAGGAGCACCCCAAGGAGACATACGGGATTGTATAAATCCTTTATCTGTCAACTCCTGTAATTGGGTTTTGACTTCTTTAAGTTCAGCTGGGGTCATTCTGTAAGGGGCTAAGGCAATTGGATTGGTACCCGGAATGAGGTCAATAGTGAATTCAATTTCCCTATCGGGAGGAACTCCTGGCGGTTCATATGGAAACACTTCTGGAAACTCCTTCACCACAGAGATATTTTCTGAACTGATTTCTTCTGCCTTAGTATTAAACACATAAGCAACATAAGAGGAATATCCCTTCCTTATCAACTTATGGGCTAAGAGACAGGAGATGACATGGGTAGGATATATCATTCTTTCTCCATAAAAGGTGAATTCGACATCACCTGGTTTTCTAAAAGTAACATGCTTCTTATGACAGTTTAGAAGAGCATGATATGCACTTAAGTAATCCATTCCTATGATAGCATCAAATTCCCTTATCTCCATAGGAATCAGGTCTACTTCAATATAATTTTCTCCTATCATTACTAAACAATTTCGGAGGACATCCATAATAATTTCTGGTTCTCCCTTAGGCAAAGAAATTGCTAAAGCATGCTTGAGAGTACTTGTAACTTTATCAGCATATATGGAGAATCTTTGTGAAATAAAAGAATGACTTGCACCAGAATCAATAAGAGTATGTGCACTTTTACCAAAAATAATAGCGGTACCTGATACAACATCATCTGCAGATATGGCCTCCTCTAAGGTCATAGCAAAAGCTTTTCCCTCTCTCTGGTTTGATCTTTTCTGGGTATTGTTTTTATTTTGCTCCCTTGCAGGTGGAGGACGACGTATAAGGATATCACGATTTTCATTTTGTCCTGGTCTTCCCATAACCCGACGGCCTTGGACAAGTGCGGGACAATTCTGACGTATGTGGCCTATCTCGCCACATTGATAACACCCAGCGGTCCCCTTGCGGCAACTTTCCGGATGAAACTTTCCACAGTTTGTACATTGTGGAAAAGAAAGTGTTCTGTTTTCAGAAGTCCCAACTGTAAATCTATTTGTTTGATTCCCTTGTACTCTAAGGGCTGACCTATTATCTTGTCTTGAATTCCCAGCTATTCTTGCTTCTTTGTTCATGGTTGCTCTCCATAGGGGTCTATCTGCAAACCTTTTCTTTCCATGATTATTGCATTTCCTTCTTTCTATCACTACTCGTTCTGCCCTACGAGCAGCCTCCACCAATTTTGCATAATCAGTATATCCCGTGGTCGAAACCATTTCCTTTAAGTCAATATGCATACCATCTTCTAGACGTCTACACTTTTCTTCCTCTGTTGCAACCAGAGAAGCAGTAAACTTTGAAAGTTCGGTGATCTCATATTCATCAAACAAATTGCTCCCCTGGGTAAGGAATAGGAATTCCCTACGTTTCTCTTCATGATAAACCCTTAGGTAGTATTTTTCATTGAACTCTTTCTCAAAGATTTCCCATATAATGTGAGATGGGTTTGGATATTTCATTTTCACCGATGTCCACCAATCATCAGCACTATCTTTCAGAAGAAATATGGTATACTTCAACCTTTGTTCATCTGTACAGTCCATTAGAGCAAATACTTTCTCCATATGTTTGAACCATTCCCTTGCCTTCTTTGGATCAGTGTCTCCTATAAATAGTTCTGCTCCCAACTTCTTTACATGTTCAAAAGGCAACTGGTGCTCAAATTCATGTCTTTTAACGGACTAGGCAGCCATGCCTCCTAGTGTTTGAGCTATCAAGGTCAACGTGTCATATACGTTGTTGTTGTTATCATTCTCATGACTAGGTCCTTGTGTACTCACAGGTGGTTGCTCTGCTGCCATTGTTTCCTATAAAAATAAAACCTCAGTTAGATCCTTCGTCAACATAAATTCTCCAAAAATGATTCTAGACATCCTCAAGACTATAACATCAATTTTCTTCTAAGTTCAAATCAAATTATGATAACTAATTTATCATCCAATACTTATATATCAACTCCTAATATAATTCTTGCTCAAGGTCCTAAAACCTTTGCTCCGATACCACAAGTTGTCACGACCCGTCCCGCTAACCAGAACGTGCCGCAACAGAGAACTTTCTTCTTCTTTTTCCTCAAAGTAAACATGTGGCAATCTCATCAAACAAAACATCTTTGTATTTCAAGTTCACAACACCAAGAAGTGTATTACACAAGTTCAATTACATCTTCATACAAAACAACAAACAGTACAAAACAACGAAAATCAAAAGCCACCTCCTCCTAGTGTATAAGCGATCCTTTCCCCTGTTGGACGTGATTCTGCTGATCATTACATAATTATAATATAAAGGGATGAGTCTAAACCCAATTATGAGCTTAGACCCAGTGAAAGGATCTCAAGCTTTTTACATATAGCTAAAAGTTGAAATATGAGCATCATGACAAAATTTATGCTGAATACTTTGAAATAGCTAGAACAAAAGACTTAATGACAGTAAACATATAACAACATGCTAGTTTTGCAATTGAACGCTGAAATCACTTTCAAAAGAAGATAAACTGAAACAAAATGATTCGTATCAAGCTGTTTGCATTAATCACCATTGTGAACCCCCGCGGATCCGGGTACCCGTTAACACTACAATTCGCAATATTCCATTTATGACATCGCATTAAAAACATAATTTTATGAGGAAATTTTTCTACTTAATTATGACATTCACATCCACAAGCTAATAGAGAAAATTGGCACCAAAATCTTATTTCATTAATTTCCATATGATTTTACAACATGAACAATGTCTGACAGTACATATAACATCCCAAAAATTTGACCGAAGAGAAGAAGCAATTTACAATATCAATTGAACTAAAAATTGTAACAAAAACTACATACCGTCTGGTATAGACCTTATCTCCTAGAACCCTGTATAGCTATTGAACAACAGACTCCTTTCCTGCCATGCGTGCAAGGAAGAAAAGGAGTCACAATTATGAATACAAATCCGTAGTTTTTAAAAATAAATGACAAGTAATTTATTATGTGCAAAAGAGAGCAAGTAGAAAGGTGGAACAAGTATAATTTATATCTACTTGCATAAGTAAAAGGGTTTTCCAGTTGTTTGAAGCATTTCTCATGATCGACCATTAACCCAATATTTCCCACATAAGCATATTTATATTGTAACTAATTGATCATAAGTAAGTATATTTAATTCTCATATAACTTAGAGATCATATTTGTGGATTTTGATGATGGGAAAGATGAGATAAAAAGATATAATGATTTATTAAATTCATAAGTCTAGTGGATAGTCTGTGGTCTTGGTTCGTGTGAAACCTCACACTATGACTCTAAGACAAGGAAGGAAATATCGGTATCGATATCGTTTCGATACAATGTCGATACCGATATATCGTCGATATATCGGCAATATATCGACGCATATCGCCGAAACCCGGTATCCACCAAGGCATTTTCTCCTGTCGATATCCGATATCGTCCATATCGGCGATATATCGGTGACCTGTCGATACCGATATATCGTCGATATATCGACGATATATCGCGATATGGCGATCCATGCTCTAAGACTTGAGGAAAGTCTTAGGGTTGGGGTGCCTCCGTAGGCATGCGATGTAGTATAATGCATCCTAACTAAGTTCCCAACACGTCCACTAGCTTATTAAGATTTCGAATTCAGATTATAGTCACTTCCATTTACTCAACTTAAATTGTGATCTTTATAGGGATTTCGAAACAGACTATAGTCACTCCCAATCATCTCAATTTTCAATTGTAATTTCTCCAAACCTTTACAGTAACTCTCTCAGATGTAACTCTCAATGATGTAGATATAGAGGTAGATATGGATGATCTAGATGTAGAATTGCCAAGTCTGTTGGCGAAAGAAAACTCAAGCGGTGAAGAAGCCTACAAATGGCTCTTCCGTCTCGCCCTCTAGTTGGAAGGACGGTCCAATAGAGGGATAGGTCTACTCCCCAACTACGCCACTGAGACGGGTGAGAGAGACTTCCCGGAAAAGTCACTCTAGAAAAACAGCCCGACCGGTAACGGGCAACCGAGCTTGTACGTAAAACTGAAAACCAAGGATCCCCCGCCTGGGTATCCTAAAACAGGGTCAGCGGAATGGTCTAAAGTCGGGATCCCAACGAGGCGTAAAAACACTGCGAGCTCGCGTAAAAATCGAAAAAGGACTGGGATCCTAGACCCGCGCACTTGGCGGCCGCTGCCCTAACTGGGCTTCCTTTCTTCCGCCCAGTTGAGGGTCACCGCACCCTCGCACGATCATGGTAAAGATCACCATGATCGGCACTATTAATTGTCATTACTCATTCACCGTCACATTCACTTTCCCGATTATTCATTCTTTTCTCAATCCTTTCTGTGATATACTTTACGGATCTAGATCTTTTGGTTAACAATCTTATTAATAGTGATCAACAGATAGTAGAGAGCTTGGAAGATGATCATGTGTGTTACACATTTTGGAAAGGTTGCACTAACTATGTGCCGTGCTCTATTGAATAAACGTTGTTATTTACATTCATGTCAGATCAAAGCAATTCTTTTAGTGTCAGTCTTATATCTTGAATACTAGATTATATGCTAGCAAATTTGGACAATAATTTGATAATATATTAGACACCTCTTTTTTTTCAAGATAATTAGATCTAGTCATTAGTCATTACCAGGAAAGACATCTACTAATCATATTACTAAATATTGAATAACTGCACTTATTTTATATGCTTATCCATGTATTTAACTAAGAACAACAATCATCCTTCTCGTGAGACATTTATTTTATTTTCTAGTAATATGTATTTATACATAGTTACATACATATGTTTTAAAAATTCTCATATATATTAGACTCGTTTTTCAACTGACTCGAGAATCACACCTTGCATAAAAAATCTCTTCATGCTAGTGCCTTTTTTTAAAAAACAATTACTCAGTGTGCCAAAGTTGGATCGAATATCTAATGCTCAATTAATCTTAACCTTATAACCCTCTTAGCTCATACTAATAATTTATTAGTAAGTAATCCAACTTTTGTGTCTGCTCTTAAGATTTCATATTCACACCGTAACTAATTCAATTGAGGTCTTATCCATGTTACTTAAATTAATGTCGCTTACTCCGCATCCATTCAGTTTAGTGAATATAACAATACTTTCTTTCCACTCATCCGAAAACCATGTTTCAGTATAATAGAATTTCAACCAATAACAATTTGGACTCTTGGAAAGAGTTCACAGGATGCCCCCTTACTACTGTAGTGATGGGTCCTAACTTCTGTATACTATTAGCAAACCCAACAGAGAAATCCAAATATAAAAATATAAGAGCCAGCAAAACAATGACTTGACATTCTTACTAACTGTAACCCCATAGTCTAAACATATCAACAAATGTAAAGAAATTTTATAAGTCTCCAATATTGCAATTTAAATAACAAACATCATGAGATCAGTATATACAGGATTCTGGATTTACAAAATATTCTTTAAGTGGAAACTCAAAGATCATCAGTAGGGTTTTGGTCTATGATATTTTCTTTTTGATTCACATGAGATAGGTTAACAGATGCAACAGAGAATAAGATCCTGATATTTATCTTTTGAGTGTTTCTGTTGTGTCAAATCAATTTAGCAGACTCATCTAAAAGAATGAGCACTATTTAATGAAATTCCAGGGTTATCTATTGCTTAGAATTCTCCACCGAAAATCCCAAAGTCTATTCATCAAAGTTTGAGGTGCAATAGGAATTTGTATCTCTGGTATTGAAAGCTGTTTTTGTATTTGCATTTGTAACAATTTCTCAAGAATTGAATTCTTATTCAACCAGAGGGCTATCAGGTTTCTGCACTTAATAATTTCATGTATAGATGGAATCCAGAGAAGCCCCAAAAATAGAATAAAATTAAATCAATAATGTCCTTATTATAGAGATGTGGAACCTTGAGGCTAAGAGCTCTAATTGAGCATAACGATTCAAGGAAAAGAGAATCATCACTGGATTCAAAATATAGATTGTTTGTAAAACATAATAGTAGTTAGAGAGGCTTGGATGTATTATGAACAAGGATAATATCCATGCATGGCAGCAAGGAGGAAGGGAGAAGAAGGGATTGTACCTAATTGGAAGTATTTTAATTTGCATGCAGTGTTGGAACTTTGGAGTAGCAGCCCCAACTGTAGTTGAACTCCCAAATTTGCAGGAGCTCAAGTTTCAGCCCTTTGTAGGAGTCTGGAGGCTTGTTGGAGCAGTTCCAAAGCTCCAGGGCTGCAGTAGATAATGAAATAGAGCTCCAGCAAGAGCTTCCTACAGCAACAGTTGCAAAGGAGAGTGTTGTCGGATCAATCTCCTGATGAAGATGAGCTATTGTGAAGCTTTGGTGAGAGGAAATGGAAGAGAGAAGAGGCTTTCTCGTTGGAAAATCTGGAGTTCGGAAATTTTGGGGGATAAAAGGGAAAGAGTGGGTTTATATAGAGAACATGGGGCTTTGTTAATAGCCAAGTGGAGAAAGATGCAATGCCAAATGGCAGCCTTGGAGAAAGTAGGCAGACAGTCTGCTGCTACAGGAAAAATAAATTTTAAATAATTTTTTTATCCAAAATCTAACCTTATTTGACATACTAAAGTTGACCGTATTTGTGCCTCGGACCTCGGATTTCTGCGCGCAATATCCCGATTTGATCGTTTCTGAACGACGATCAATATGAGTATAATATTGATATACTTCTGGTCGGGTTTCGAATACCCGAAATTTTCGGATACGATTTTTGTTTAAGGTTAAATTTTACGAATTAAAAATATCAAACGACCTCCGATTGACGAACAGTCAATTCCGTTGGTCTTGTATCGTCGAATCGAATCTAATGACGGTCTCGATTCATTTCGCGGTTTCCGAATTAGCGTTGCGGCTTTTCACGGCGCGCATTACGAAGCGACCGTTTTTTTGTCGATTTCACCCAAACAACTTTTGATTCACGATCAGTTGATCGTTTTAGGTTGTTTGGTATTGACCAACAACTTTATTGGGTCTATCGGACCCAAATCGGGTCGGGTTCGGGTTTGTTCGGAACCCGAATGTTACAAATATAAAAACCTCAAAGGGAGTCTCGTCCTCGAGACTCGAGTCAAGGTCATTAAGTATCTTGTTGGGATTTTATATGTCCATAAAAACCTCAAAGGGTTTTGAACCCATAAAACCTCAAAGGGAAAACAAGCCATATATTCATCATGTATCTAATTACAAATGCTTGTTATGATGCTTACATCAGAAAAGCTGTGGGTATCGTGCCCGCATGTCGGCTTCGGTCTCTCATGTCGCTTCTTCGACGCCGTGACGGTGCCACAAAATCTTGACCAATGGAATCTCTTTGCTGCGAAGCTTCTTCACAGCACGATCAAGTATCTGGATTGGCTTCTCTTCATAAGTCAGATTTGACTCTACTTCGAGATTCTTGTAACTGATGATGTGCCGAGGGTCGTGGACATACTTCCTCAGATTGGATATGTGAAAAACATCATGAATAGCTGAAAGATGTGGAGGAAGGGCTACTCGGTATGCCACTTTCCCCACTCTAGCCAGAATCTCGAACGGTCCAACATATCGTGGCGCCAACTTACCACGAACACCGAATCTCTGCACTCCCTTCATGGGAGATACTCGCAAAAATACCCATTCTCCAACCTATAATAATTGATAGGAATGTCATTAATATGAAGTCAAGTCAATTTTGTAATAAAGGAAGAGAAGAAGATTGGATACCTGGAATTCCAAATCTCTTCTCCGACGGTCTGCATAACTCTTCTGGCGGCTCTGTGCCGTCAGAAGCCTACGTCTCACAAGATCAACAGCTCTCGCGGTCTCCTCCAGGAGATCTACGGAATAGAGAGCATGATCACCTACCTCACGCCAACTGAGAGGCGTGAGGCATCTCCGCCCGTATAGGGCTTCGAATGGTGCCATGCCAATACTGGAGTGATAGCTGTTGTTGTACATGAATTCCACCAAAGGCAAATGGTCCTTCCAGGACCCTTTCCACTCCAAAGTGTATACGCGAAGTAGATCCTCAAGCGTCTGAATGGTACGCTCACTCTGCTCGTCGGTCTGTGGATGATATGCAGAACTCATCTTCAGCTCCGTCTGTAGTGCTGACATGAATTGATGCCAATAATGAGATGTAAATCTCGAATCCCTGTCAGACACCACCTCTCGTGGTATACCATGCAGCCTGATAATGTTCTGCACATAGAGCTTGGCCAATCTGGATGGAGTATAAGTCGTGTTGACAGGTATGAAATGAGCTGACTTGGTCAACCTATCAACAACGACCCATATAGAATCATGGCCACCCGGTGTCTTCGGCAAACCTGTGACAAAATCCATAGAAATGCTCTCCCACTTCCACTCGGGAATGGGGAGAGACTGCAGTAATCCTGGTGGTCTCCTGTGCTCAGCCTTGACCATCTGATAAATCATGCATCTGCTGACATGCTGCGCTACATCGCGCTTCATTCCATCCCACCAGAAATGTCGACGCAGATCACGGTACATCTTCGTACTGCCTGGATGGATAGATAACCGTGAACTGTGTGCCTCATCCAGAATTTCTCTGCGAAGCTGCTCGTCATTGGGTACAACGACCCGTCCTGCCTTCCATAAAATAGACTCCATCACAACAAAGTCGTCAAATTCGTCCTTGACGGCGCGCATGTATATATCTCAGATCCAAGGATCTGTCTTCTGGCCCTCTACAATACGATCCCAAAGGTTGTTGTATCGTGGAGGCACGACGGTAGAAATGGATGCGCTCTCCTGAGGATGCCAATCGCTCAAAGCTGCAATCGTATTACACGTGTATAGCCAGTTCGCCGTACCATCAGCATGCGCTCTCCTGCTAAGTGCATCAGTCACCACGTTTCCCTTACCGGGATGGTAAGAGATCGTGCAATCATAATCTTTCAGCAGCTCGAGCCATCTGCGCTGTCTCATGTTCAACTCCTTCTGATCAAAGATGTAATTTAGGCTCTTGTGATCTGTGAAAATCTCGAAGTTCACCCCATATAGATAGTGGCGCCAGATCTTCAAGGCGAAGACAACTGCCGCCAACTCCAAGTCATGTGTGGGGTAATTTCGCTCGTGCGGTCTCAACTGTCGTGATGCGTAAGCAATCACCTGTCCTCTCTGCATCAACACTGCTCCCAGACCTTCCCCAGATGCATCTGTGTAGACTGCATAGTCATGAGTGCCTGAAGGAAGAGCAAGAATAGGCGTTGTAGTCAACTTCTCCTTCAGTGTCTGGAAGGCCTGCTCACATGAATCGTCCCAAATGAATGGAACTCCCTTCTGCGTCAACCGTGTAAGAGGGCGAACAATACGTGAAAATCCGCTGACGAAGCGTCTGTAATAACCTGCTAGCCCAAGGAAGCTCCGAATCTGCGTGACAATCTTGGGCTGCTCCCAAGACACAACTGCATCTATCTTCGCAGGATCAACTGCAATGCCTGCTCTAGAAATGATATGCCCGAGAAATGAGACCTGGGACTTGCTCAACTTGGCAGCTTGTGCTTCCGCAATGTATCTAAGACAATCCGTAGATCATTTGCAAGATCCCATTCATTCCGTGAATAGATGAGCACATCATCGATGAACACCACTACAAACTTGTCCAAATATGGATGGAAGATACGGTTCATCATATCCATGAAAGCCGCAGGTGCATTAGTGAGTCCAAACGGCATCACCACAAACTCGTAGTGTCCATAGCGAGTCCTGAAGGATGTCTTCGGAATGTCCGACTCGCGAATCCTCAGCTGATGGTAGCCTGAGCGAAGATCGATCTTCGAGAAAACCGAAGATCCCTGGAGCTGGTCAAACAAATCATCGATGCGTGGCAAAGGATAACGGTTCTTCACCGTTCTCTTGTTCAGCTGCCGGTAATCGATGCACAGTCTCATGGATCCATCCTTCTTCTTGACAAATAGAACCGGAGCACCCCAAGGTGAAGTGCTCGGCCTCACAAATCCCAAATCAAGTAACTCCTGCAACTGCACCTTCAGCTCCCTCAACTCGGCTGGTGCCATGCGATATGGTGCCATAGAGATCGGCTGTGTATCTGGCAGCAATGTGATCTCGAACTCGATCCCTCTCTCAGGAGGTAGCCCTGGTAGCTCATCAGGAAATACGTCTGGATATTCAGATACTACTCGGATATCCTGTATCATCGGCTCCTGATCAGACACCTCCCGAACAAAAGCAAGATATGAATCGCAACCCTGGTCAACAAGTCGCTGGGCTCGCAACACTGAAATGTACTCCATGGTGGAGTCATGTGTAGTACCCTCAAAAGTGAACTCGGGTAGATCTGGAATCCTGAAGACAACCATCTTCCTAAAGCAATCAACAAGTGCATGATGAGCGGATAGCCAATCCATGCCTAAAATCAAGTCGAACTCATCAAGTTGTAGGAGTAGACAGTCTGTGATCATCTCATGACCGCCAATCAGTATGGGCAAGTGCCTGACTATCAGAGATATGACAAATAACTGGCCACCTGACCCTCGGATGTGATATGGGGACGATAGCGTCTCTGCAACTCTATCTAAAGAAACTAGTAGCCTCGAAGTAAGAAAAGAATGTGTCGCACCAGAATCAAATAGAACATGGAAAGGTCAATAAGAGTAGTCAGTATGTGTGCTAGTTCGTTAGTCATCTCCTGGTCTAGTCGGGATGACATGGCTCTGCATGAGAACCATTTATAGTCATAAAAATTTATGGTTCGCAGATAATATGATATATGCTTTTTCTCTTCTTGGGATATAATATGAAAATTAATAAATTGGTGGCATCTGTGGTTATTTAATTCGAATGTCATATTTCCCTTCTCGGACTCACGACAAGTCGGGAGACTGTCTCTATCCGAGAACTTAATGCGATCGGAATAGTAGTACTGCGAATGTGCGTATCAGGGTACCACTGCTCTGATACCAAACTGTGAACCCCTCAGGATCCGGGTACCCGTTAATCACACACTCGCACTATTATTCACATGAGATCGCATGAAGTTACAGAAAAGCAGGGAAAATTTTTCGCGCGGCTAATTATCCACATGACATTCACATCCACAACATAACCACAAAGTAAAAGAGAGACAAATGGCACCAAAATTCTTTTCATTAATATTCATATCAGTTTACAGCATGTACAAGGATCTTCCATTTTACAACATATATCCCAAAGTGTGATACAAAAGAGATAGCATTTACGTCATTATCTGAACAAAAACTGGGACAAAGTAATTCATACCGTCTAGTGTATACTCTGTCTCCAGGAAGCATGTATAGCTACTGAGCTGCAATTAAACTGCAGGCTGTTTGCCTGCCAAACACGTTAGGAAAGAAGAGGTGTCAGCCGTTGCTGGTACCTCCCAAAAACTTATAAAAATAAATAGACATTTAATATTTGCAAAAGCAAGCAAGTAGAAATGTGGAAAGTAAAGTCTACATCTACTTGCGTAAGTAAAAAGGTTTTTCAAACTACGTGTAAGCATCTCAAATGTTTGTCCCATAACCCAACATTTGAGATGCTTACAAGTAGTTTGAAAAACCTTTTTACTTACGCAAGTAGATGTAGACTTTACTTTCCACCTTTCTACTTGCTTGCTTTTGCAAATATTAAATGTCTATTTATTTTTATAAGTTTTTGGGAGGTACCAGCAATGGCTGACGCATCTTCTTTCCTAACGTGTTTGGCAGGCAAACAGCCTGCAGTTTAATTGCAGCTCAATAGTTATACATGCTTCCTGGAGACAAAGTATACACTAGACGGTATGAAATACTTTGTCCCAGTTTTTGTTCAGATAATAACGTAAATGCTATCTCTTTTGTATCACACTTTGGGATATATGTTGTAAAATGGAAGATCCTTGTACATGTTGTAAACTGATATAAATATTAATGAAAAGAATATTGGTGCCATTTGTCTCTCTTTTACTTTGTGGTTATGTTGTGGATGTGAATGTCATGTGGATAATTAGCCGCGCGAAAAATTTTCCCTGCTTTTCTGTAACTTCATGCGATCTCATGTGAATAATAGTGCGAGTGTGTGATTAACGGGTACCCGGATCCTGAGGGGTTCACAACCATTGTGGCTAAGTTATCGGTTCATGAACGCTGAAACAAAGCTAAGTCATACGCGCAGACGGTCCCAAAGACCAAAAACACCCTGCATACGGCCTATATGTATACAGAATGCGGACCAAAGTCCTCTTGATACCATATCTAATGGTTTGCCATATCTAATGCCTGTTTCAGGGTCATATCTAATGACATCACCATATCTAATGGTTGGTTCACGAATTGTATAAAATAACTACTGTGGTGCTTACTTTCTGATTCTGATTCTTTATTGGCACTAATAAAACGTACTCTTGCTAATTCAAGTTCATAACAGCTAATTCAAGAACATAAGACAATCTTGACATAGCATGCATATTCTGATAACTAGAACTATTAAGAACTTGAAAACCGATCCATAATGCACAGTAACCGTGCAAAACATAATTCTTTACATAAAAACTCAAATCTATGTAGTGAAACTTATGCTTTCTGTTCCACAACGAATTTTATGCTTGAAAACATGCTATCAACATAAAGCACTTGAAATGACGTTGGAAATACTTTCTAAATACTCGATTTCATATCTGGTATACGATACTTGAAATTCCTACGTAAAAGCTCTAGAAAACACGATTTCATACTTGTTATCATAAACATGCATAAAAGCTAAAGACTAGTACTTTAAATTAGCGCTTGAGAATCCCTCACATGATCGATATCTAACTCGAGTCGAGATCGCCTTCTTTAGCGAATCCCCCCTATAGCCGTCTTAGATTTGAGTACTACGGCTTGATGCGGACAGAACTTCGTTACAGCTTTTAATGCGCTCGTGGTCACCGACAAAGCTTCGTCGTACTCCTATCGTGCTCCTCCAGCAACCTCGACGGCCTTGTGGCTCTAAGGTGGTGAGAGGGGCGTGGGATGAAGTGAATGGAATGGGGAGGTCTTGGGTATATATAGGCCTCCAACCCCTTGCCATGTGTGACATTTGTCAACATATAAGAGAGGCTTTAAGACACATGTTACCTCTCTTCCATGTATGAAGACACATGGCAAGCACTTGTCATCAATGTACCATGGCACATGGCTTATGCATGAGATAACTTGTTGCCCAAGCAAGAGGCTTGGCTTATGCATGAGATAACTTGTTGCCCAAGCAAGAGGCTTGGCTTATACATGAGATAACTTGTTGCTCAAGCAAGAGACTACACTAGGACACATGTTAGTCTTAGGATGATGATACATGGTACTATTGAGTTTTTGACACTTGTCCTGACTATATAACGACACGTGTCCCATGATTTCCTCTCCATGTGTCCTACTTTTGCTAATGACACTTAATTATCACTAATGACGGGTAATTAGCACTAATCATGCTTAATTAGTCTTAATGATGTGATTATGGTCTAATGAGCATAAATCTATAACATTGTGGGCCCTATGCTAGTAGTGGCTTCTGCTACTTATAAGCTACTACTAAACTTCCAGATTATTAGATGTGGTACTATGTTTTGATGTACTACACAATTCAGAGAACCTTTTGAAGTCCATTTTTATACGAGATGGTCTCTGATATAAACACAACAAGTTTCAATGAAATCATTGCATTAAGGCGAATCTATTGACTATGGTATCCGTAAAGTGTGAATACTATCAATCCAATATTTTCTTGAAATAACACTTGATAACATTCAAAAGCATAGTGCACAAAACGCGTATTACAGTCCTTGGTGACGAATTCACGTCCCAGCATTTCTTTTGCCCCATGGATTCCATGTTCATCATCACCTGTAATCAGAATATCGTCTACATACACCATAATAGCAATGATACCTCTCGATGTCTTTTGCACAAACAGGGAATGATCAGCATTAGAACGCTTGTACCCATGTTTCTCAAACAGGTTTGAGAGAATCTGGAACCAAGCTCTGGGGCTCTGCTTAAGGCCATAGATAGCCTTATGAAGTCTGCACACCGTAGGACACCCCCCCTCAACAGCAAAACCAGATGGTTGTTGCATGTAGACTTCCTTCTGTAAGTCATCGTATAGGAATGCATTCCTCACATCTAACTGGTAGAGCGGTCAATCACGAGGAACTGCAACAGAGAGGAGGATCCATAGGGTGGAATGGCGAGCAACTGGCGAGAATGTATCCAGATAATCCACCCCATATGTCTGTGTGAAGCCACGAGCAACAAGGCGAGCCTTGTATCTGTCAATACTGTCGTCTACCTTCTGATTAACTGTAAAGACCCACTTGCAGCTAACTGTAGATACATCAGGAGGTGCACGAACAAGGCTCCAGGTGCCTCTTGACTGAAGAGCGGCCATTTCCTCTTCCATGGCCATGCGTCATCGACTATCTTTCAGTGCATCTTGATAATTCCGTGGAATACCCACTGCTGACAATGCAATGCCAAAGCTCCTGAATTCGGCAGTGAGACGGTCAAACGACACAGAAGATGCTATAGGATATGACGCGCAGCTCCGCTTCTGCTTTTGTAGAGCAATAGATACATGTAAATCTTCTGTCTCCTCATCTGGCCTCTGTAACACATCCTGCTCAGGAAAATCACTGGATCCATCAATAGTAATATTTTCAGAACATACCTCAGGCGAGCTGGATTACGAGCGGTGACCATGAGCAGAAACAGTCCTACGGGTATAGTGGAATGGTAGTGGTGAAACGGGCACCGTAAAAGGAGGTGGTAACGGTTCTGGTGGTGATGGTGGTGGTGGTGGTGGCATGTATATAGCATCAGTAGTGTCAGAGGGAACCAGTTGATCACCTGTAGACGAGAAGTACATAACGGATTCGAAAAAGGTGACATCCGCACTGACTAAATACCTCCTTCGCAATGGATCATAACACGTGTACCCCTTCTGAGTTCTGGAGTACCCGACAAAGACACACTTGACAGACCTAGAAGAGAGCTTGTCAGTCCCAGGAGACAACTGGTGAACAAAGGCTACCGAGCCGACCACGCGAGGAGTAAGGGAGAACAAGTCTTTGTCAGGGAAAATAAGAGAGAATGGGATCTTCTCACCTAAAACAGATGACGGCATTTGATTAATAAGATAGCACGCCGTAAGAACAGCATCACCCCATAAAGAATGAGGGGCATTACTCTGTATAAGAAGCGACCTGGTGATATCAAGTAGGTGACGGTGTTTCCTTTCAGCAACCCCATTCTGTTGCGAAGTATAGGCACAGGATGTTTGGTGGATAATCCCTTGAGATGAAAAATAACTAGATAGGGTATGAGTACAGAGTTCCAGTGCATTATCACTTCTCACAATTTTAACAGATGCAGAAAAAACATTACGAACTTCATTAATGAAAATGATGATAATATTCCCCGCTCCAGATTTATTCTTTAACAGAAATACCCATGACACACGAGACAAATCATCCACAATAACTATATAAAACCTATGTCCCTGATGATCAGGAACACGACTAGGACCCCAAATATCGACATGAAATAACTCAAACTTGGAGGTACTACTCCGACACTGACGACTGGGAAAAGTAGACATGTGATGTTTTCCCAACTGACAAGCCTCACATTGAATGGATGTGTGAGGTGAAACTTGAGGTAACACATGACGTAGCTTCTGAAGTGGTAGGTGTCCAAAGCGCAGGTGCCACAGTAATGGGGAGATGGATCCAGCAGGTAGAGATGAGGTTCCAGCATAAGGAGTCCGACTAAGGCGATAGAGGCCGCCTTGCTCATAGCCACGCCCAATCACGTTGCTCGTAAGGATGTCCTGAAAAACAAGAGAGGATGGATCAAAAATTGCTCGACAATGTAAATCCTTTGTAAGTTGGCTAATGGACAACAAATTCATCAAGAAATCAGGTGCATGTAACACGTTCTTGAGATGCATGTATGGTGTCAATCTAATCTCCCCCTGACCAGTAATCGGGGAATGTGTTCCATTAGCAATAACCATTGTACAGCCTACAGAAACATGTCTGTATCCTGTAAGTAGACCTTGATCACCACACAGATGATGTGTGGCACCAGAGTCCATAATCTACTATAAAGTATCTGATCCACTACTGCTAGTGAATGCATAGGTGCTACCTGATGTACTGGTGGAAGCAGATGCAGATACGGCAACGTCGGCATGACTCTCAGAAGTAGATGCTGATGATGCGGGACCAGATGGAGGAATGATGCCCCTCAGACGGGCTACAAGATCATCAAAGCGTTGATCCATAGATGACGCGGCTGGGGGCTCGATCTGTTCAGCGACTCGTGCAGAGACTGGAAAACCATACTTGGAATAGCATGTGTCTTCGGTATGTCCAGAACGATGGCAAAAGGTACATGATGGCCGAACACGGTCTCGTCTACCGCGAGGTCCACTGCCACGGAACTGATGATGACCTCCTCGACCTCGATTTGCTACCATGGCTGAGGTTGTTAAATTCGTAGTAGACGAGGGAACAGAGAAACGACTCAGCCTATGAAATGCCTACTCCATAGGAGGAATAGTAGAGTCCGCTAAGATCTGGGAACGTGCTGCCTCGTACTCAGGATCCAGGGCAGCAAGAAAAACACCCACCATAGTGGCATTCCGATAGGTCTTCTGTTGCTCTGGAGTGGCTGTGAGAGGCATGAAGCTATAAAGCTTCTCAAACATTCCACGTAAAGACATATACAACGAGTGTAGAGGCCGTCCATTCTGCTTGATAGTAAATTTGTCATGCTGGAGTTGCAGAATCTTCGTCTCATTATTTGCCTGAGAACATGTAGTAACCAGAATATCCCACATCGCTTTTACAGTGGGCTGATGAAGAATATCATTGGCAATATCAATTGTCAGGGTTCTAGATAGTCAAACCTTGGCATATGCATCATCTGCCTTCCATGAGGCATTGATCCCAGTCTTCTCAGCAGGCTCTTCTTCAGTAAGAATGTGTTTGTTATCGGTTGACTTCATCATACTCATGAACTGCATTTCCCACAGTTCATAATTTGAACCATCCATCTTCACAATCGGCGCTGGACCTCTGAAGGCGCCTATAGATGGGATGTCTGCCTTGCTCTCTGACATAGTGATAACGGAAGACTGGGGTAGTAGACTGAAGGTATGATCGTCTACACGGACATTAACGGGTTTAGTTGCATGTGTAGACTCAAGCCATGGAAGGAAATATCGATATCGATATCGTGTCGATATCGATATCGCAGATATATCGCTATATCTAGGAATCTTTCTGAAGAAAATGCATGAAATCGGATATATCGATATATCGATTTCGATATCAGACCCATGTCGATATCGATATATCGGCGATATATCGTCGATATATCGCCGACATGGCCTTCCATGACTCAAGCAACCAAACCCATTACTTTGGAGAAGCGCGCGCGGAACGAATTCTGAGGTCACGCGCTTGACTTAGGGTTTCGTGTGCACGGAAGTCGAGACCTTTAGAAGATCACGCGTAGGGGATACACGCTGGGCACGCGAAGATCACACGCGCAGGGGGCGCAGGGGACGCACGTTGGGCACGCGAAGATCACGCGCGCAGGGGCACGATGCTCAATAGATCACAGCGCGCACAGATCTCGCGCAAGTACGCAGCGCGCACAGTCCAAGCACGATGCTCACTCGCACCGTGCGCACAGCGCACATCGCGTGAAGGAAGCGCACGGAGGCGTGATCGGAGGCGGAGGCGTGATCGGAGGCGGAGGCGCGAGATCGGAGGTGCGAAGGGAGCGCACGGAGGCGCGAGGGAGATGCGCGGAGGAAGCGCGTGATACAGGAAGGCGCGGAGGGCTCGAAGGTGGGGCTAGGGTTAGGGTTTGGCTCGAGAACTCCGGTCTAGGACCGTCGCTCTGATACCATGTTGGGAAAATAAGAAAACTTATTTATTCCATCAGCCCTAGGCTCTCTTATATAGGAGAGCAGCCTATGGGTAAAATACATAAAGAGTCCAACAGAAAATAAAATTATAGGAAAAATACAGAAGTGAATAATATCTCTCTACAGGAAGCCTATGGGGTAAATAACATAAGGTGGAACAAGGAAAATAAACATAATAGACGAGTACATAAATACTAGAAATATCTCTACAATAACATCTCTAGCTTCATATTTATTCTTTAATAAAAAAAACCAAGATAAACGAGAGAAATCAACAACAACAAGATAAAACGTGTGTCCCTGAAGATCGGGAACACGACTGGAACACCAAATATCTATATGAAATAACTCAAAAATAGGGCTATTGTTGTGACTCTAACGATTGGGAAAGGCAGACCGATGATGCTTTCCCAACTGACATGCCTCACATTTAAAGGAACGGGTGAGGAGAAATCTGCTGCAGAACACGACACATTTTTTGGAGCGGGAAATGACCAAAGCGCAGGTGCCACGTAAAGGGTGAGACGGGCCCAGCAGAATGGGAGGAAATGCCAGCATAAGGGGTTCGAACCAAGCGATAGAAACCGCCATGCTCACCATCACAGCCAACACCTTGCCCGTAAGGATGTCCAGAAATACAAGAGATGGGTCAAAAATAGTTCAACAATGTAGATCCTTCATAATCTGACTAATAGATAACAAATTCATAGAAAAGTCTGATGCATGCAACACATTCTGTAGACGCATAGAGGGTGTCAGGCTAATCTCCCCCTATCCATTGATCGGGGAATGAGTCACATCTACTATAACCACAGTCCGTCCTGGTGGAACTTGTCTGTATGATGTAAGTTGACCTATGTCTCCACACAAGTGATGTGTAGCACAGGATCCATAATCCATTCTAGAACATCAGATCCACTACAGCTAGTAAGTGCATAAGTATTACCTGAGGTACTAGAAGATGCTGAAACAGCAACATCTGAATGACTCCCAGAAACTGATGAAGAAGTAATAGGACTGGCAAGAGGTACAATGGCCTCAATCGTGCTACAAGGTAATCAAATCTCTGATCTAAAGAATATCATCCTCATTTCATTTCATGTCAAGTTTATGTATTCCTATTTTAGCATGTGTATACCCAATAATAGAGAGAGATAGAGTATCAAAAGATATATTAATACATCTTGTTTTTCTATGGAGTATCAGAGAACCGATCCAAAACGTGGTTTCATACCTCATTTGAAACCCTGACTCCTAAACCCTCTAACATCACCGACAGTCCTGCTAGGGTGCCTCAGCAACCATCATTGCCTCTCCAACAGTAGTGCCACAACCACTAGCAGTTATGCCCATCCTAGTGATGAGCGTGATTTTCATCTCTTTAATAATCAATAGTTGTAGTACATGAGATGAAAAGCGATCGATTAAAAACCACAATCTTTTAATGTTGTGAGAATTTTTACTTGGTAAGTCTATCAACGTCGAACATAGGGAACGGATAATTTCTAGTTGTGTGGTTTTTAAATAATTAATCAATCACTAAGTCAATTTCTGTGTCAGAAAATAAATACAAATGTGAAGATGAAAATGCAATGCGAAGTGAGCGAAAGTAAACAGAGGGAATAATGAAGCGCAGGATCTGTGATTTATAATTTTAATCCAATAAGAAGATGATCACTTAATCCTCGAAATTAATCACAGATCTACAGAAATAAATTTAAGAAATGTTCCTCGATTAGGCTGCAGGCAAGACCATTTGATGAGAATGATATAACTAATCTGTCCCGCAATACAAAGCTCAATGATAATTTGATCTAAAAGGATTTGACCTCTAGATTCCATGTACTTTAATCCTCAATAATAATAAACGTTAATCACCTCAAGTATCATGGAAATCATATCTTGAAAATGAGCATCGATAATAGTTTAAATTCCTTGAAATTAATAATGACGGGATTAATCACCCTTAAATTCCTCAAAAAAAATATCAAGGAATGGAATTAATTTCTCCTCCTCAAGCATACCCCTCCAGAGATGAATTTTTTAAATATAATAAAAAAATGGATTTTTACACCCATAACCCTGAGTAATTCTGCAATTACAATCATAACCCTGTGTAATCGTGAATTACATCCAGAACCCTCAATAGTCTTAACTCTTGCACCCATAACCCCCGAGTTAACTTCCATCCAATATTCCGTTAACTAAGACGGTATCCGTCATACATTTTTACATTTTCTATACTTAAAATCTATTATTTACAAATGAATACACTCTCCCTCCTCTCTCCCTCATCATCGACACCACCTCCTCCCTGTCAACCACCCCCTCCTCCCCGTTGACCACTCCCTCCTCCTTCTCTCCCCTCTCCTCGAAGCCCCCTCGGAGCCGATGCTGGGGCTGCCCCGACCCTGTCCCCTCCTTCCTCTTCCTCATCGACAACACCTCCTCCCTGTCGACCACCCCCTCCTCCCCGTTGACCACTCCCTCCTCCTCCTCTCCCCTTTCCTCGAAGCCCCCCTGGAGCCGATCATGGGCCTGCCTCGATCCCCCCAACCACCGTCCAGCCCAGGCATAGAAGCCCCCCCCCTCTCCTCGAAGCCCCCCTGGAACCGATCCTGGGGCTGCCCCGACCCTCTCCCTCCTCCCTCCTCATCGACAACCACCTCCTCCCCGTCGACCACCCCCTCCTCCCTATTGACCACTCCCTCCTCCTCTCCCCTCTCCTCGAAGCCCCCCCAGAGTCGATCCTGGGGATGCCCCGACCCCCCCGCCCACCCTCTAGCCCGGGCAGAAAACCCCCTCCCCCCGGAGTCGATCATGGGGCTACCCCGACCCCACCGTCCAGCCCAGGCACAGAAGCTCCCCCCCCCCCCCCCGGGAAAGCCGATCCCGCCATCCTCCAACACAAGTCATGCCCCGATCCCTCGCCCACCCTCCAGCCCAGGCAAAAAAGCCCCCCCCCTCCCCCGCCTTCGTAACCCTGGTCCCTCCTCCAACCCCTCGCCTGCCCTCGAGCCCGCCCGTGGAAGCCGATCCAGCGCACCCCTCCCGTGGAAGCTGACCCCCACCTCTTCCCTGGAAGAATCCCCCCCCCCACGTCACCCCGCAATCGAAGACCCTCCTCCGACCCCCCGCCTCCCCTCGAGCATGCCCGTGGAAGTCGAAGTCGATCCCCCGTAGTCCAGCCCCTCCGCCTCCCCTAGTGCCTGCAAGCCTCGCTCCGCCACCCCCCATCCCCCCCCCCCCCCCGCAGTCCAGGCCCCTCGAGCCTGCCCATGGAAGCCGATCCCCCCCCTCGCAGCCCAGGCTCCTCCACCTCCCCTCGAGTCTGCCTCTCCCCGTGCCTGCAAGCCTCGGCCGGCAACCACCGCCTCTTGCCCCCCCCCTCGCAAGACCCGCCCTTCCATGCAGTCCACTACCACCGCCTCCTGCTCCGAAGATGCCACTTTTTATTTTATTTTTTTTTAAGCAGTGGGATAGATGATGGGTTATATTAACCCAATGATATGGTAGGGTTAAATGAAAAATTAACAGAGGGTTATGGATGTAAGACGGAGAGACTATTTGGGGTCTGTTGTGTAATTCACGACTATGTGGGGTTATGATTGTAATTGCAGAATTACTCAGGGTTATGGGTGTAAAAATCCCATAAAAAATAATTACAATAGAGTTCTCTGAATTAAATATCTTCAATCGAATCCCTGCAGTTATATTCACGTGTCAAAAAATCAAAAATTCAGCTTGCATATATCAAGATGTCGGTGGGTGTTCGCGTTCGTTTGGAAAAATGCATGCGAAGATTTTTGTGGGGACGTGCGGACGGCAGTGGCCGCGGGATTCACTTGATTGCTTGGGATGTGGTGACCCGGCCTAAGAGGTTAGGCGGACTTGGCGTTCGTCACTTGGCTCGCGTCAATGAGGCTCTTCTCCTGAAATGGGTGCATAAGATTTGGGGCAAGGATGATTCCTTTTTTGTCAACGTGCTACGTGCGATCTTGGGCGAGGCTTGGAATACCTTCATGCGCGGGAGTTGCCCTGTGCACTCCTCTCTTTTTTGGCGGTACGTCTTTGAGGCTTATCAAAGGAACTGCTCTTTGTTCACTCCGGTGCTGGGGTCGGGTTCCGTCTTCAAGTTCTGGCAGGACGACTGGTCGGGGGGTGGCGCCCTACAGAATCGCTTCCCGCGGCTTTTCACTCTGGCGGCTAATCGGTTGGCCTCTGTTGCCGACTACTGGATCATCGACGGCTGGTGCCCTTCTTTCTCGGGCATTCTTTCGGCCCAACGCGCCAACGACCTTGCCTCCCTGCTGGAGGCTCTTTCCTCTTCCGTTTCCCCTACTAGTGGGAGGGACCATTGGGCTTGGAAGGACGGACCCTTCTCCTCTCGCAAGGCCTTCTGTGCTCTGCTTCCTCCTCCTCCTCCTTTGGCTGCTCCCTTGGTTCGTGACTGCAACTTCTTATGGGGGTTGCGCTTGCCCGCTCGGATCACCTTCTTCTTTTGGGTCTTTCACCATCGGCGGCTGATGACTCGCGACCGGTGCGCCTCTTTCCTTCCCACCCCCAACGTCCAGTGCCAGCTCTGTGGGGTGTCGGATGAGTCGGCCGACCACCTCTTCTTTCAGTGTATGTCGGTGACTCGGATTTGGGACGATGTTGCTTGGGCTCGTGCGGCCAATACTGAGGACTTCTGCGATATCCTTTGGGTCAACAGAAAGAGGTCCCGTTCTGATCTGTTGGGTCCCATTGCGCGCCTTTGGTCTATCTGGAGGGCTCGCAACGAGACTACTTCTCAGGGACGCGTTTCTACAAGGAGAATGTGACATCCGCGGCCATCAGTTTAATTTCAGATTGGTGTATTTAGTTGGGCTACGGGGTCCGGTTGTCGCGTTTGTATTTTGTAACTTTGGTTTTCCCTCTTCCCACCTTCATCCCCCCTTAACCCTGTAAGTATCTCTTTCTATACCATTCGTTATATATAATATTGGCGCGAACACCAACGAGTGTCTCCCCCTTTTTTTGAGTTTCAAAAAAAAAAGAGATTCAGCCAATAATAATCAACAATTTACACTATTCACAGTGTACTACTAACAATGCAAAAGAAAATCTTAAGTACATTATATACCAAATGCATGTGTTGTCTTTTTATATGGATTTATTTTTTGAGTTAAACATGGCAATATGACACATGTCCATGGCAAAGCAGGAAATATAGCTCTGGAGGATCTTCGTGCAAATGACATTTTGTAGACCTGGAGGAACTCGTCGTCAAGATCTTGCATTGACAGGTTTCTGGCTTTCGAGGTCCTTATGACGGCCTTTCCCCTTGCTCTTGTTTACTCTTGTCCGCGCTCTTACTCGGACCACACCCCTATCTTATGGGACTCGGGTGTGTCGTCTCCCTCCTCTGGCTTCTTTAGATACGAGAAGTGTTGGCTTCAGGAGGACAATTTCACGGACTTTGTGGCAGATATTTGGGGGAGGGACTATGGTGGGGGGTCGGTTGTGGGGAGATTTGCTCGAAAGTTGGTGCTTTTGTGGAAAAGCTTGGCTACTTTTAAGAAAGCCTCGCAGGATGCGTGGGCGTCTGCCAGAAAAGAGGCGGAGGAGATCGTGGCTTCATTAGATGTTTTGGAGGGGGAAAGGGATCTCTGTACCCAGGAGTTGGCTTCCAGATCGGCTGCACAGGCGAGGGTGGAGGGTGAGGACCGGAAGCGGGTGGCGGAATGGCGTCAGAGGGCGAGAGTCTCGTGGCTAAGAGGAGGGGACACTAACTCCTCTTATTTCCATAGGGTGGCCAGTAACAGGAGGCGTTCGAACTTTATTCGATCCATCTCCTTTGATGGTAGGGTGATGATGGGGGAGGATGCCCTGGGGAGGGAGGTGGCGGCATACTTTAAAGATTTCTCCTCTTCGCGCGCACCTAGGGCATTGGATTCGGTCGGGGGAGGGGACACAGTCTCTCTTGCCCCTGCTTCGTGACGAGTTGACTAAGGAGGTGACTTTGGAGGAGGTTAAGAAGGCGGTTTGGGATCTCAACGACAATGCTTCGTCGGGGCCGGATGGGTTCTCAATTGCTTTCTACAAGGACTTTTGGGAGCTGGTGGGGCAGGAGGTATGGGAAGTTATTATCGAATTTTGCAGGTGTAATGCGGGTTTTAACAAAATCAATAGGGCTATCATTGTCCTGTTGCCGAAGCTTTCCTCCGCCCAACGTATTGAGGACTTTCGTCCTATTGCTATTTCGAATGGTCTTTATTTGATCGTGGCGAAGGTGTTCGCTCGTAGACTCGTCCCGGTGCTTGATGACCTAATTTCACCAGGGCAGGCGGCTTTCATTCGCGGTCGGCAAATTGCCGATGTTACGGCTCTGGCATCTGAGATGGTGGAGAGTTGGATTAGGAGAGGGACCCATGGGGTGCTCTGGAAAGTTGATTTTGCTAAGGTTTACGACTCGCTTGACTGGACTTTCTTGTGGTCGGTCCTGAGAGCTCGTTGTTTCCCTAAGATCTGGATTTCTTGGATGTGTCGATGCGTCTCCACGGTTTCGTTCTCCATAATGTTTAATGGGTGCATCGTGGGTGATCGCTTCCAACCTAGAAGAGGGGTTCGGCAAGGTTGCCCCCTGGCCCCCCTTCTGTTTGTTCTTGCGGTTGATGTGCTTCCTCGGATGGCGACTCGTGTGGTGGATTGTGGTATATCCATGGGCTTCTCCTGCGGCGACCGGGTGATCCCGACCCTCCAATACGCTGATGATACGATAGTGTTCATTGAAAGGGGTCGTGAGGAGGTCAGGGGCATGGCAGCGACTTTGGAAATATTCAGTGAGCTATCTGGCTTGCTCATCAATCAAAACAAGTCCAAGGTGATCCCCTTTGGTTTGGATTCGGAGACGGCGTCTGATTGTGGGCTGGCCCTGGGCCCCCCCCCCTACTTCTCTTCCGATTGACTACTTGGGCATGCCCCTAGGGGCGGGGAGGGCTAGACATCGCGACTGGTACAAGGTTGTTGAGAAGGTGGAGAGGCGGCTCTCCGGTTGGAGTTCGGCCCTGCTCTCGAGGGGCGGCCGCCTTGTACTCATCAAATCTGTTCTTTCATCTATCCCCGTCTACTATCTCTCCAATTGGCAGCTGCCGATGGGGGTGCGGAGACGTATTGAGAAGATGATGCGGAATTTTCTTTGGGGGAGAAGGGGGCCTTCTTCGCGTGGTCTACATCTCGTGGATTGGGAGGAGGTGACGAAGAGGAAGTGTGAAGGGGGTCTTGGCATCCGTCGTCTCGACAGGGTCAATGACGCTCTACTTTTAAAGAGGGTGAACAGGTTATGGGGTGTTTCTGATAATTTTTGTTCCTTCTGGCGTGGGGTGATGTCGGTGGGCCATCGCTACTTGCATCTCTTCGTTCCTGTTCTCGGGGATGGCAGGTCTTTCAAGTTCTGGACGGACAGATGGGCTGGTGGAGCCCCCTTAAGGGATTCTTTCCCGCGTTTATTTGCCTTGGCGGCCGATGGGCGCGCTTCTGTGGCTTCCTGTTGGTCGGGGGATGGCTGGTTTCCGATGCTTCTTGGCAGCCTCTCTGATCAAAGGTTCGATGAGCTTCTTACTCTTCTGGATACTATTAAGAATGCGCCCAGACCCGCGAGGGGAAGAGACCACTGGGCTTGGCGGAAGGGCGACTTCTCGACGAGGAAGGCTTTCATGGCGATTTCCCATCATCCGCAGACACAATCGGACCCCTTCAACCGTGACTGCACCTTCCTTTGGAATTTGAAGCTCCCGGAGAGGGTGGCTATCTTCCTTTGGCTCTTTCGCAGGAGGAGGATTTTAACGCGGGATCGTTGCGCTAGACTATATGGTGGCTTGGCTTCGGTGGATTGTGCTCTCTGTGGCAATGACGTGGAATCCTTAAATCACCTCTTCTTCGCTTGCCCTATCATTGCAGGCGTTTGGAAGGAGGCGAGGATGTCTTGGATCAATACTTCTGACCTGGTCGATTTCTGGGAGTCTATTCGGTCGAACAAGGACAGGGAGCGCAGGGATTTATTGGGTCTTTTTGCTTGCATTTGGGCGATTTGGCTGGGGCGTAACGCAACAATTTTTAGGGGCCAGAGATTTTACAAAGAAAACGTGTTGGCTCACGCGGCCCGTCTAACATGCGACTGGTCGTTGTTGTAATTCGCGCTTTCTTGTCTGGGTGGGATCTTATGGATCCGGTCTCTTTTCCTTCTGTTTCTCCACTTGTACTTATCTTTTGCTTTCTCTTCTTTTCTTAATAAAATTGTTGGGGCGAGCATCACGCCGTGTCTCCCCCGAATCGTTAGACTTCAAAAAGCAGGAAATATATAACACCTGTACACCACAATATAACTGATTGGGCTCTCATAGAAAATACTGTATTTGAACATACTACCTGATTCAAACGATTTAAAGATACATATGGAGAACCTCCACCATATTTGGGTGTGAAATCTAACACGCTGACTCCACAGTTGCTTTGCAGTAGAATCCTAAAATACTGAGTTTCCAATCCTGATAAACAGAAACATTAAATTTGTTAGATTAAATTTAAAATTCAGTTATTTCAAATCCTAAAGAGGATAGACATACCCATAGCAGTTGCCACTAGAGCTTGATTAACAGCATTGTGAGCAACAACAAGCACTGAATTCCCATCATGGGCTAGAATCCGGTCCCAACAGTTCTTTGCCCGTGCCCACAACTCATGAACTGGATAATGCCCATCAACACTGAAGTTTGCAGGGTCTTTCTGCCATTGACGATACACCTGCCCAAATCTTTCCTTGCCTTCCTTCTTTAACAGACCCTACTACATCAAGAAGACAAAGTTCTCAAAAAGTCACAATAGTTATGGTGTACCGTCTATGATGGCTCTGAAAGTTTGCTTTATAGTGAACAGAGAGATGTATTATTGGTAAAAACAGGAGCTAACTTGGAATGAGTAAAGGTCGATTTCTCTCAATTCTAGATCAGGAATCATCTTCTCCTTTCGAGAACCCCAAATGATTTCTGCTGTTCTCCTCGAACGAGCCAAAGGGCTGCAGTAAAAAGAACGAAATCATTTCCAACACTGAATATCTTTTTTCCAAAAAAAATGTCATTTTAAAATATTGTCCAAATCCAAGTCTTCAAAGAGTTGGAGAGTTCTTCAATCAAAAAATAGAAAAGTAATCATTCTTCCAACCAAAATGAGTAGCTATAGTTGCTCTATACAAGATAGTTTGCTTCCAACATCGAGCAACATTTTCAACATGTCAGACCATTGTCATTAAAACCCGAGCATGCAAACAGATTACTAGTACTGATTTTAATATGTGCCATCCACTATATTCAATGTGAGATTCAGATTTCCCAAGTAGATCATTTCTCGCAGAGTTCAAAAGAATATACACATTTATAAAATCATCTCTACAAAAAAATCAAATGATCTCTACATAAAATACGGTAGGTATCCTGAATCGTGCCTGGTTCGGAGAATCTAAATCACATTAAGATTCTAGCCGACAAGGGAATAATGGGAAGTGTGCTCCATCCCGACTTTGGTAAATCAAGATAGTGTCAACTTCACCGTCACTCTTTACTGGTGACCTAGACACCACCTACATTTTTTAAAAGCGAAAGGATGAGTCTCAACCATGGGTAGTCATCCAAATATCATTAATGAAAAAATAAAATGCAAAGTTTAGTCTGCACATAAATTAATCTCACCTATCACAAGTACTCCACTACAACAAGTACAACTTTATAGAACGTCTCTCTTTTGTACATCGTGTCATTCCTTTGCAAGCACAATCCCACAGGATCACCACAGGTAGCTATTGATCATTGATCCTTCCGTAAGTTGGGTATGTCCCACATAATGTACATATCCTAAAACACCTCCAAAAGTCATTAAAGCTAAAGATTTGATTCAGTTGATTGCAGTCGTGCCCCTAAGCTAATTCACAAAAGGGCATAAGAACAGATGATCCACTACCTAATGACCATCACTGAAAAGCGCACAAAACATGTCAATCTTTCCAGTCCACCAACTTATGTTGGCTTTGGTGTCCAATTGCTTCCTCTATGATGACCATGTATCCACCTTCATCGCCATCTTTGTCCTCCAAATCATACAACAATCCATCATGAAATCTCGATCAAGATGTTGTACATATCGCTTAAGATGTCTAAGCCTCCTTAAATGTAACTTCATCCTCCCCCACTCTCAAGTGTCCCGCACCCTCAATCTAGGCACTACCCCCTCCAGCAACTTCAGTAAGCTAAGAACCCTCGCACCTTATGATCGAATTTTTTGAGGAATGCATGATGATGATATTGCCGTTCCACAAAGATTAGCAATGAAATTTCACATTATTTGTTGAGTTGGTCTATTTTATGTTTTCTTTACGTACTTATCATGTAATTAACCCAAGAGCTACTCTCCTATATAAGAGAGTCCTCGGTCTATTTTAATAGTATGATTCATTTTTTTCCAACATGGTATCGGAGCAACGGTCCTAGACCGAGGTTCCCATATCCCACCAAAACTCTAACCCTACCCCCCCCCCCGCCACCGAGCGTCGACCCTACACCTCCGCGCAAGGGACACCAAGCCTCCAGCGCCGCCGATCAGCGGTCTCGGCTCCCCCCCGCGCCGTCGCAAGGGCCTCCTGCCACCAGCCCCGCCGCCGCAGGGGCCTTCGACCACCTGTTCCGCAGTCGTTGGGGCCTCCTGCTGCCTGTCCAGCCGCCACAAGGGTCCCAGCATGCCTTGTGCGTCGTCGCGTGCATTTTTGACTGGATCTGAGATCTGATCTGGTTTGCGGATCGTGATATTTTCTGATTTTTATCACATTCCGCAGCTCTAGACCTCGCACGAAGACCTAGGGATGGTTATATGAGTCTACAGATAGAACTTATCCTTCCTATGGTTCTGTAGACGCGTTTTCTTTGATTAACCCCTCAGTCGTTCCGTGTTTCGGCTTCTTCATACAATGTCTGAGCAAGGGTGGTGTCTTCTCCTCTTCTGGTGCCTTCAAGGGCCCGGCACCTATCGTAAAGATGGATGGGACCAACTATGAGTTATGGTCCATGTAGTTCCGTACCCTAATGCAGTGCCATAACAAGGAGCACATTTTGACTGATTCAGAGCCGACAGACAAGACTGGGGCCAATGCGTCGTGGAAGCAACATGACGCCTATACTCGTATCTGGCTCTCTAGGGCACTTACCATGGAGATCGCTAATGACATTGTTAATCAGCCAACTGCAAAGTCTATGTGGGACATATTGGCAGACACATACGAGCAGGCAAAGAATGAAAGCAAGACTCTTCAACTGCAGTTCGATATTTTTTCGACCAAACAGAATAGTCGACCGCTCCACGCACACTTCTCTCATCTGAGAGGCATGTTTGAGCGACTACACAGCTTCATGCATATTACCACCAGCACTGAGCAGCAGCAGGCATATCGGAATGCCACAATGACAGGAGTTTTCTTGTCATTTCTTGACTTTGAGTACGATGTCGCTCGTACTTAACTACTGACTGGCGAGACAATATCGCCAATGGAGGAGGTCTACAAGCGATTCAGTAGGATTACTACCACATCCACTACTAAGGCACAGACGACTCCTTCAACTATGGAAACTACTCGAGGTCGGGGAGGGCCGTCCCAGTTTCGTGTCCGTGGACCTCGTGGTCGAGGGGGAGGCCGACAGCGTGGTCCTTATTCCCATTGCCATCGTCCACATCATTCTGAGGAGACATCCTTTCAGAAGCAAGGATATCCAACATCTGCACGTGTTGCTGAGCAAACTGAGGCTTCTTCTGCGCCTACTCCAGATACTCATTTCGATGATATTGTCTCCAAACTCCGTGAGATGATGAGCCGACTCCGACTCCAGGTTCCACAGATGCAACAGCTACTGTCAGAGCGTCGTCTAGTTCATCAGGTATTCATTATGTGTTTACCAGTAGTAGCAGTTCAGACTTGACTAATTGGATTATGGATTCTGCAGCATCACATCATATGTGTGGAGACCGGACGCAGTTTAGTTCATACAGATCTATTCCACCTGGCAGATCCGTGATCATTGCCAATGGGGTCCATCTACCCATTGTTGGTCAGGGGGAGATTGCTCTAACCCTTTCTATGCATCTTCAGAATGTCTTATATGCTCCAGACTTTCAAATGAATCTTTTGTCCATTAGTCAACTTACAAAAGATTTACATGACGTGCCATCTTTGATCCCTCTTCTTTTGTGTTTCAGGACATACTAACTGGCGGGATGATTGGTCATGGCCGTGAGCAGAGAGGATTGTATAAGCTTGACGTACCACCATGTGCTGGAATTGCTACTATTCCTTCAGGATCTGTTTCTCCTTTCATGCGGCATCTTCGCTTTGGCCACCTTCCTCTCCAGAAGATGTGTCATGTGCTACCGTAGATATCTACTCGTACTACACTGGATTGTGAAGCATGTCAGCTTGGGAAGCACCATCGCTCCTCTTTTCCGAGTCGTCACAGTAGTCAGTCCTCTGAGTTGTTTAATTTTGATATTTGAGGTCTTAGTCGTGTTCCTGATCATCAGGGGCGTCGTTTTTATATAGTTGATGTGGATGATTATTCTAGACTGTCTTGGGTGTTCTTGTTAAAACATAAGTTGAAGCAGGTGCTATCATTAAATCTTTTCTTATTGAAGTCAAAAATATATTCTATGCTAATGTGAAATTCATTCGTACGGATAATTCTTTGGAGTTTTCCACATTACATTTGTCTGAATTTCTCAGGTCTCTCGGTATTGTTCATCAAACCTCTTGCAATCACACTTCTTAGCAGAACGGTGTGGTTGAACGTAAACATCATCACCTTCTTGATGTCACAAGAACACTGTTGATCCAGAGTCGTACCCCTCATTCTTTCTGGAGGGGCACGGTTCTCACTGCTTGCTACTTGGTGAATCGCATAACGTCCACCATTCTTGAAGAGAATGTTCCCTTCTTGATTGCGTTTCCCGAGAAGGAACTATTTTCTCTCACTCCCAGAGTCTTTGGATATGTGGCTTTTGTCCACAATTTTACTCATGGCCGTGACAAGCTCTCGCCTAGAGCTGTCAAATGTGCTTTCGTTGGTTATTCTCGTACCCAAAAAGGGCATAGAAGTTTTGATCATGTAGGACGAAGATATTATGTGAGTGTTGATGTCATTTTCTTTGAGTCGATTTTGTATTTCTCTCCTACAGGTGATAGGTTGTCCAATGCTACTTCTGGAGAGGATGTTGTTGTTCCTCCACCTCCGTCTCCTCCACCATATGAAGCCCATGCTACACCTCAGCCTTCTCCACCTCCACCACCGTTGCTGCCTCTACCACCTCCACCTCCATCTCCATCTACCCAGTCCAAATTCTTACCCCTTGTTTACACTCGCAGGTCCTCTACTCGCCTCCCTACTCATGCGTCGTCCACATCATCCACCACGCCTCAGGTATGTCAAGAAAATATTGTTTCTACTGATGGCACTGGAGTTTTGCATGATACACAGGACGAACTGATTCCAGAAGACAGAGAGGCTGATGATCTGGAGATTCTTATTGCCCTAAGGAAGCCTCGTCGTCAATGTGCCACATATCCTCTTGCTGCACATGTTTCTTTGGATCATCTTTCAGAGGAGTACAGGAAGTTTGTAGTGGGACACTCTGCTGTTACTATCCCACGTACATATCGAGGCGCAACAGGACAGTAGGTGGAGACTTGCAATGGAAGAGGAGATGACAGCTTCGAGGTCGCGTGGAACATGGAGCATTGTATCTGCTCCACAAGGTGCCTCTGTTGTAAGCTGCAAATGGATATTTACAGTCAAGCAAAGGATCGATGGCAGTGTGGATCGCTACAAGGCAAGAGTTGTTGCACGTAGGTTCACCCAAACCTATAAGGTGGATTATCAGGACATATTTTCTCCTGTGGCCAGACATTCGACACTACCCATTCTTCTTTCCGTTGTTGTTTCACGGGACTGGCCTTTGTACCAAAATGATGCGAAGAATGCCTTCTATACGGGGACATTCCGGAGGAAGTTTACATGCAGCAGCCACCAGGGTTTGCTACTGAGGGGGAGTCCTAGAAGGTGTGCATGCTCCACAAGGCGATTTATTGCCTGAAGCAGAGTCCGAGAGCTTGGTACCATAAGTTATCGGAGTTGATAGAGCACCAAGGGTTTGTGCGGTCCACTGCAGACCATTCATTTTTGTTCAGAGGACAAAGAGAGGTATTGTTGCTACTCTTGTTTATGTGGATGATATTGTTGTCACAGGGGATGATGACCAAGGCATTCAGACTGCCAAAGGAGTTCCTAGGGCATTCAGAGCAACTTGATGTGAAGAATACCTTTCTATACGGGGACCTTCAGGAGGAAGTTTACATGCAGCAGCCACCAGAGTTTGCTACTGACGAGGAGTCCCAGAAGGTGTGCAGGCTCCACAAGGCGATTTATGGCCTGAAGCAGAGTCCGAGAGCTTGGTACCTGAAGCAGAGGGTAGCACTCTTCGATACTTCCTTGGGTTGGAGTTCGCCAGGAACCAGCGTGGTCTGGTGATGACCCAGAGAAGTTTGTGATGGATCTCCTTTCTGAGACAGGTATGACAGGATGCAAGCCTGCTACTACCCCTATGGATCCGAGTATGAGATTATATGATGATGACACAGAGGAGGTAGATAGCAGGAGATATAGAGAACTAGTTGGGAAGCTCTTATATGCCACTATCACCAGGCCGAACATAATGTTTGCAGTAAGCAAAGTTAGCCAGCTCATGAAGCAGCCTAGAAAGGTGCATATGGATGTTGTCTATATATAATATTGAGATATTTGAAGAACTCACCTGGCTCGGGTCTTATATTCAACAGGGATACATCTCTTGAGGTGACAGCTTGCGCAGATGCTTATTATGCAGGTTGTCCCAAAGACAGAAAGTCTACTTCGGGCTTTGCTGTGTTTGTCGGGAGCTCACTTGTCTCATGGAAAAGTAAGAAGTAGATAGTGGTGGCCAGATCAAGTGCAGAATCTGAATACAGGGCCATGGCACAAGGTAGTGCAGAGATGATGTGAGTTAGATCGGTATTAAATGACCTTACCATTGAGTTTCCTCTTCCTATGCAACTTTTATGTGATAATCAAGCTGCACTATTTATTTCCAATAATCTAGCTTTTCATGAACGGACAAAGCGTATGGAGGTGGGTTGTCATTACACTAGAGACATGATCCAAAAAGGTCTCATATCCACCTCCCATATTTCCACGAGAGATCAGACAGCTGACATCTTCAACAAGGCCCTAGCTAGAGGTCCATTTCAGAGGTGTTCCTCCAACTGAGCATGATAGATATATATGCTCCAGCTTGAGAGGGAGTGTTGAGATAAATATATCTCTTGGTCTATTTTATGCTTTATGTTTTATGTTTTCTTTATGTACTTATCATGTAATTAACCCAAGGGCTTTTCTCCCATATAAGAGAGCCCTCAGTCTATTCTAATAGTATGATTCATTTTTCTCCCAACATTATTAAAACTGTTTTTTAGGAAAAAAAGGGTGCAACGTCAAGGAGATGTCCACCTATAATTTCTATATATATATTCACACATATCAAAAATAATTACAAGGACCAAAAAGTCTTTAATTTTTGCATGCTCGATAACATTCTCCATGTGCATTCGGTAACCTCATAAAATAGAATCATTTAGTGCAAGCCACATGGACCGTAAAATAACCACCACCCAAACCATGGTAGGGTAGCTTCTATGTCGCAACACGTCGAGAGAACCCTAGATTGTATCCTAGTCAGAGGCAACGTCAATAAAACAAATGTTGTTGCTCGTATCTACCTCGTAATTGGGCAACAAAAGAAAAGGTCCTCAACATCTTCATCAGTTGCTAAGAAATGCTAGCACATACTGCCAGTACCAAGAAAAAACCTCACTCTATGTTCGTCAGTCGACTGATGATCCCTTCTCACCAACTAGAGAAAAATCCGAATCCGCAGCAGGACCTTCCACTTCCAAATGTCTGTGAACTGATATGTGGCTCTTCCGGCATCAAAGACCATCGTCAAGTAGAATGCTCTTTAGGCCTTCCACACCATGAAGTGTTCATCAGCCTAGGAACAATCATCCATAGTATCAGCTAAACTCTCACAAATCGACAGCACCTCCAACATGTATAAAAACTCCACAAACAATTGGTTTGATAGCTCTCCATAGAACAAAGGGAGCCAACCTCTCGCCTCCTAGCAATCCCTCACGAAACACTCTGCGCTAGCTGCCAACACGAGAAAGCCAAGGAATCGAGCACGTAATAGACCCTATACAGTCCAATTCGTCTAGAGTCAGAAACAATCACCGCTGCCAAGAACGGATCTCATGAGAGGAAACATGCGAGGTAAAATCGAGCATATCCCCTTCCAGAAGTTGGAATGCCTGAGAATAGCAATAGATTACAAGGACGGATCCAGTGAAACACCATATATTGATCGCAATGTTCTGGAAAGCAAATTAGGCCCTTCTCCCTAGATTCAAATCACCTACTTCAACAAAAGGGCACAATTCATGACACCTCCAAACTTTGAAATCCCAATCCCTGCCATCATCCTCCTTAACCACCAAAGTCTTGCATCCCACCAGAGGCAAAACCTTAAACTCTTCAGAGGAGGTCCAAAAGAAATGTCTCATAAGTGCCTCCATCTTCACCTTCACCCAGCAGGCGCATAGATATGAAGAAGACTAGGATAGCCAAGAGAACTACCCTCAACAGCATCAGGAGACCACCTCTTGAAAAGCAAGAAGTGTGCCAACTCACCAACTTCTATATATCCTCTCGATGACTTGTAAGAAGTTAGACTGCCTCTACTTCCTACCAATCAAAGGCAGTCTAAGGTACAAGATGGGCAGGGACCCCCTTTACGTCTGGAGAGCAGCCTCACAACTCATTGTATGACCCTAGTCCATCCCAAAAGGAACAAAAATAGACTTTGAATGATTAATCTTTACGCTAAAAATCAATCGAAATAGCTCAAGAACAATGTGCATCCCTTCAGCAGTTATAGCATCTCCCTACACAAAAGGATAGTATCATCTGCATATTGGAGAATAGGTATAGAGATCTACACCATATCGAAGCCAGACAGAAAACCCCCCTCCCTAGTCTTCGCTACCATTCTAGACACAGCATCTGCAACCACAACAAAAAGCAATGGTGCTAACGGGCTCCCATGTCTCCTCGGTGCGACTGAAAAAAATAGCCCACCTGCTTCCATTCACCAAACTCGTTTACGAGGACATCATCATACATCTCTTCATCCAATCAATCCACTCACTTGGGATTCCCCTACGATGCAGCGATGCCCAAATGAACCTCCAATCAACGCAATCATTCAAAAAGTCCACCTTCCGTAGAAATCCCTCCGTTGTCTTCCTTCGCCACTTTGCAACAATCTCAGATGCCAACACAACCCCTTCCATCGAGTGCCTACTAGAAATGAAAGTCATCTGCACCACGATAATAATAAAGCCAAGGACCTCTCCTAACCCGTTGGCTAGTACATTAACCACACCAAGATAAATAGCATTCGGTAGAGCAATAGGTCGCAAGTCCTCCATACGATGCATGGCACCCTTCTTTCGCAGAAGAAACTATAAGGACTTGTTCAACCAATCAAAACCACTATTCCTCTGATGCAGCTCCACCACCTCAACATCTCCTGACCCACCAAAACCCAAAACTCCTGAAAAAGAAGACTGGGAAGATCATTCGCATTCAAATCAAAAGTGCCACACTCGACCTACAAGAGCAAGGAAGGATGAAATGCAAGTCACTCAAGGTGGAACATATGTTCCCACCCACTTGGCACCACTACCGAGTGCACGCCTACTGAGCTCCAAGTAGTGACACCTCCCCGCATCATTAATAGGCCAGTCACCTACCAACTCCACCCCCTCCACCTCAACCAAATTGCGCCTTCGACACCCACTAGCTACCACAAGGAAAAAGCGTGTTCGCATATCCCTAATTCAACCACCTCTGCCTCAATCGTTGCTTCCACCCGATCTCCCTCTTCTTGTCCTCTTTCAGGAGAATTCGGTTTTGCTCGCACTTGCTTCCTTCTCATCCTCCAACTCCCTAGAATCTTCCAACAGATCAAGCCGCACAACCTCTCATGCACCAAATCCCGTTGTCAGTCTCTAAGATCCAGGGTCTCCCTCTTATATTGAAACAACATATCCTTCTCGACGTTGACACGGACACCTCCCGCTCATGCCAGCAAGAAGTGACTTTCTCCCAAAATCCCTCTTCATGGAGCCAGTAGCGCTCGAAATGGAAAAGACCGCCCAAGTATTGGCCATCACCTGAGTCCCAACAAATTGGCATATGACTCGAGTGCAACCTTGGAAATGCTACCACATAACCCAAAGGGAAACTCTCCAAAAGACCAAGGGAACCAAGGAAACAGTTCAGATGGGATCGAGAAGAGCTGTTCCTCTAAGTGTGTCTCAGGTTCATTGCATCCAACAACTCCATCACCATGTCTAGCATAAATGAGGCAAAAAAGAAGAACCAGGATCCATTTCATCCATATGACCTTATTAAGATTATTAATAGGTACAAGAAAGGCGGGATTAAATTTACAAAAAAATGCAATTAAAGAATCTACTATACAAATACACAACGATTTCCAAGTGAAAATCCAACTGGTTAAAAACCGCAACTTAAACCCTCAAACTAAGATTTCCTTTATGTCTGCTTATTTATGGGGATATGCTTTTCACTATACCTTGCTATTTTAACCATCCCATTAACAATTTATTACTTTCTTGAACAAGAAAGTATCATATATTATGCGAAGGTGGGAATCCACACCTATGGAATCTGACTTACCACACAAATTATAAGAGACTTTCATTAGATAATCAAGATAAAAAGACTTGTCATAAATTAATTTTTCCTAATTTTTCAGTAAAGACATGCAACGAATGGAAGCAACTTCGAAGCTTGAGATTCTTCAAGTAGAGACCTCACAAAAATGAAGCACTTGAAGTGAATGAGAAACTAAGTGCTGAAGTACTCGAGAGATCAAGGGAAAATTTATTGTATGTGATTTTGGAATTGAAAGTATAAAAAAATGAGAAGGATAGTATTTCCTTTTACAATGGTGAAAGGCAATGCATAACATTAGGGTGGAGCATTGGGCTCGACCCGGCCCAAACCGAGAAAGCTCGGCTCGTGAGCATTGGGCTCGACCCAGCCCAATCCGAGAAAGAATGGCCAGCGCCCGCCAATTTTCCTTGGACCGTGGGCCGGGTTGAGGCCTGGGGTTTTTGTAATTCAAAGACTCGGACCCGGCCCAAGGACTACGGGTTCGGCCCGAGCTCGGGCCGAGCTCGACCCGCTTCGAAGTTGTTGACCACTATATGCTACAATTTGTTGAGAAGGATAGTGTCTAAAACCGAATCCATTAAATAGAAGATTAATACATCATCTATTAGAAGTTATAATTGTAGATGGCGGTAGTTTATAACATATTGTCCCATCAAAAGTTGGCAATTTGTTCAATATTCATGCATGTTTACTATCATTGTACAGCATGTTTCTAAATTGCTTGCTATAGTTACTGTTGGAGTATTTGGTTGTGCGCCAGAAGAGTTGTAGGATGGTAAATGGATCTCTCCATGATCCATTTACCCCATCCATATGTTTAGTCCCACATCTACCAGTGGTGGGACTTGGAGGCTTTGTGGAGGCTATACAAGGAGGCCCAGACCTCTTGTATCAGATGAGAAAACGCAATGAAGCATACGCCCCTTTGAGGGCTTCTCCCGTAGTTTCATCCCGCTCATTAGGGAGTAGGGTTCCACGCAAAAATCATGGTGCTCCATGTTTATCTTTCTGTTTTTATGCTCTGTTTATCAATTCTGCTTTCGCTTCCTATTTTCTAACATGGTATCAGAGCAGGTCGATTCTCGAGGACTTTTAAGTTCTTATTTCTTTTTCGAGATTCATTTTTGGAGTTCTTGTTCTTAAGATTGATGTTTGAAGATTATTGTTCATGTTATGAGAAATTTATTCAAATATCTCGAGGGTTTTCTGAAACCCTAGATCTCCAATTCCTGATAATCTCAAATCAACTAGCCCTCATCTTCAGTCATCCGCCCTCCCAGTAACGCGCACCAGGAGGAGTTCTCCTCTTTCCAGTTCTGTGGCGACTCCCCCACGCGCGCATCTCCTATTGTTACTCGAGGCGCATCGCACCAGACACGACCAGAGCATACGGTTGTGCTCCAGGCGACGGTCATCCAGGAGATCCAACTCGCGCCACGCGCGTAGCCGAAGATGTCCAGGCACTCCTTCCTGGCAGCGCCACCAGAACGGGCGGCGAACCCTTCTCCGTCTCGCGCACTCCAAGCAGAGGCGCACAAGCGCACAAGACCGCCCAAGCGGCATCGTGCCTCCATCAGTGCTCCAGTCCTTACGCGGGAGCTTCGTGCGATCACAGATCTTCCTCTCCAGATCTTCTTCCCCAGGCATTCGCACGACATCATCTGCTCTCCTCGCGCAGGAGGCAGCTTCCTCAAACTCGCGCATTGAGCAGCACCGTCAGGCAGAGCCCATCATGCGCAATACTCCATGACTCAAGCTCCATGCGGCAGCAGGTGGTGCCACCCACCCTAGCACACTCCGTGCGAGATGCTCCTCTTCCCCACTCGCGTCGCTCATCCCCTCGCGCAGCCGCTTCATAACAGCGCCGCAGGAAGCCCCCATCGGGGCAGCACTTCGTGAGAACGGGGTTCCCATTGGGACCCTAATATGAGCCCTAAGTGGCATAGACGACAGGAGCCCTAGTATGAGCCCTAAAAAAATTTTTTGATGTTATTATATGGGCCCCATCAGCTCAGTCGTGTTTGATAAAAAAAGGGGTGAATGAAAGGTCAGAAAAAAAAAGAAAAAAAAGGGGAGGGCCTAAAAAAGACTTTGTTCAAAAAAATCAGAAAAGGCGCGTACAAATAAAAAAGTCGTACGGTAATTGCAAAAAAAAGGCAAAGAAAATGAAAGCCATAAAGAAAATGATGTAGTGGCTTATTTTTAAAAAAAAATGTGATGGCTAAAAAAATGGAAATAGCCAAAAAAAAGAAAAAAATGATTTGAGAAGCCGAAAAAAAAGGAGAAAACGGCTAATTGATGTTTTCTTTCCCCATCTTATTGTATTTTCCCAACTTGGTCGACGATTATCATTCCGACCAGTATGGGAGAAAGGGGGAGTATATGTAGAGTCACGGGTCTATTCAGAGCAAGGCTTAAATGTCGGTTTCGGTCACCATTTCGGTGACGACCAAAACAGAATTTCGATGGAATTTCGGTCAAATTTCTATCGAAATTTCACTCATTTCGGTCATTTTTTTGTACTAGGACCCCCATATTTCAGTCATTTCGGTCGAATTTCGATTTCGACTGGATATCGATATTCGATAGAAATTCGATCGAATTTTGCTGAAATTTGAGGCCATGATTCAGAGTCTCCTGATGTCAGATTATCCAGACCGGCCAGATTTCCAGACTCAACAGTTTCTCAGATTCAGACTCGATCTCAGATGTTTTCGAGTCTCCAGTTTTAGATACGCACGAGTATGCGGTCCTTTCAGATGTGTACATGTGTTTGCCATCTTTTGTGTGGTCCCCATCATTCTTCTTGTTTTGTCGGCCAGAGTTTTCATGTGAACCATAGGGACTCCAGAGTAGAGGATCATTCCCTATGTCATTTGGGCAAGGGTTTTCATGTGGTATCATAGGTACTCCGGAGTAGTGTACCATTCTCTGTGCCAGATGGGAGAGACCTAGTTCTCCGACGAGGAGACTTCTTTCAGACTCCATTCTCCAGTGACCGTGGACTCCGACAAGGATTGCACTTCTACGGCCTTTTTCAGTTCGACCCTTTTAAAAGATGGAGCAGTTGTCCACATGTAGTGGTGGGCCAGAGTTCTCCGACGAGGAGACTTATTTCAGTTTCAATGACTCTGACAGGCGCAGTTCAGAGCACATTCTCTCCGACGAGGAGATTCAGCAAACTCACACTCCAGCCCTTTCGTCCTCCTCACATACATGGCATGAGAAGCAACGTACAGCAGCCGACAGTTGTGCGCGTTGAGTTGAAATTGTTCGTAATGTCCTGTAGCGTGAGTTGAGTTTCTTTCTGTTTGTTTGTCCATGCTGAGCATTGCATGCTCCAGCTTGAGGGGGAGTGTTGGAGTATTTGGTTGTGTGCCAGAAGAGTTGTAGGAGGGTAACCCCATCCATATATTTAGTCCCACATCTACCAGTGGTGGGACTTGGAGGCTTTGTGGAGGCTATATAAGAAGCCCCAGACCTCATGTATCAGATGAGAAAAAACAATGAAGCATACGCCCCTTTGAGGGCTTCTCCCGTGGTTTCATCCCGCTCCTTAGGGTTCGTTTGGTTGCAGCCCTCTCAATCCTCCTCACAGTTTACTATTCACAGGGGTACCCCAACCCAACCCAACCCTGCCCAACCCAGCAACCAAACGAACCCTTAGGGAGTAGGGTTCCACGTAAAAATCATGGTGTTCCATGTTTATCTTTCTGTTCTTATGTTCTGTTTATCAATTCTGCTTTCGCTTCCTATTTTCTAACAGTTACGATTCTACTTGCGTATTTTTTATTGTCGAATCACTTGCCATTATATTTTCCTGTATTTTATACATTGTCAGCTTCGAACTATTAGAAAACCCTTTGACTCAGATTTTTACGAACCGGATTTGTATGATGGTTGTTATGAACTGGATTTGTATGATGGTTATGTAGTTGTCAATTTTCTGATCTTAAATTCCTCAGATTTCTTGTGAACCCAGTATTATCTATACCGCTAACTATGCATTTAATTGCAGTTTGTTTGCCAGAAGTATATTTGGTATGCTTCCAAACTCAAACGGTTATCAAGGATATCAAGAGTGATGAGACATCGGGACCATACATGGTGGTTGAACTGTTGGGGCCATGGATTCAGATTTCGCGAAATTTCGACGAAATTTCGGTTTCGACAAGGAACCGAAATCTCGAGCGAAATGGCGATATGAAGACAGTTTTCGGTCATTTCTTCACAAATGATGGTCAATATGGTGAAATGTCGTCGAAATTTTGTCGAAATTTCGACGAAATATCGCATCGACAGGGTATCGATACGATATCCGAAACCGATATTTAGACCCTTGGCTGGGGCGACCACCTATCAAGGATCCCATCAGGGTTGGGGAGGGGACGCACTCCCACACTTGGGAAGGCTATTAGAGAGGGCATACTAGATGGGGCGTCGAACGGTTAGATGGACGAGCAAAATCAACCGAACCAGGGTCATGTCTACCCCTCATACCCGGGCGGTCAGAAGATGGTAAAGTAACGTTGCAATCGCCTCCGATAAGCCATGCGACTCTAGGGAGGGCAGCTCCTGCATTACGTAGGTCTGACCACAAATCCACTCTAGAATTCAGAATGCATGGTATACACAAGAAACTAAAATCTGTCAGCCTGTCGCAGGGTTTTCTAGCAATAAAGGGTGTGCCTTGCCTTCATCTCTGACACCAGATCAAACACAGTGTCTCTCCAAGCAATAACCAGCCCCCGACCGAGCCCATAGCGTGCAGTGTTTTAAAGTTCATCATTACGCCAGAGCCTAAAGATTTCCATAGGAAAGAGGAGCGGGAAGAAAGCTTAGATTCTTGTAATAATATGTCACAACCCCAATAATTAAACAGAGCACCCAACGAGCTCCGTTTTTCTGGGTCACCCATTCCCAAACATTCCACATTAGGACTTTCATTAAGACAACAGTGAGGAGCTCGATGCACGTAGCACGCCCGTCGCCAACGCTACCCTGGCCTTATGCAATGAGATTTCTGAACTGCTAGATGACACCTGCTTGGTTTTTTTTCTCGCTCGGTAGCGCTTTGATCTTTCCTCCGATCACAATACCCATGAGAAGTGCAGGCAAAGAGGGAGGCGAGAGTGAGATAGCATGATTTTGCGAAGCACTTTCTGTAGAGGGGAACATTCTCGAGTAGTTATGATCCATGGCCGCTTCAAGAGTGGCAATCGCTCGTTGTAGAGAACCATTGAATAGAGAGAAAGGGCTAAGAATCGATTCCGAAGAAACGGTGACCTCCGTGCGATGTTGCTGACAATCTATATATTTCTCTTTTGAAACCCTAAACCGTTGCGCGCCATCGTACAATCCAGACCAAGTCGGCAAAATAGGGGGAAGGAGCGAAGAGATAGGTTGTTGCGGCGACAACATCGCAGCTGGTGGAAGCTCTGCAAAAGCTACGGTGGCAAGTGGCACAGTGGAGGAAGCACCCCAGATTTCGAACTCTCAGGATTAAAAGTCGGATCCACCATTTTGACCGTGCTCTGCAGGTCTGAGAAAAAGCCCAAAGTAGCACCCATAGGCAGAATACCCAAAATCAATGTTTTTCGGGTCGGGCTAAAACCCACCCAACTAAGATGGTTGTTCCTGTAAATGCGCAACACCACCCAAAAAAATTGAGGGCCAAACAGGACGCTCGGTTGCACAGAAGGCGGAGGGGTGCTGCCGAGAAAATCGTTGCCTTCCATGTTTGTCTCCCCCCCCCAATTTTAAATTGAGATCGCAAAATCCTCTTTCATTTGAAAACTTTCCTAATCCGGCTCTTCCGTATTTTTGGTTGCTAATTGAACTGAGATTTCCACAAACTTCTGCAACGACAATGGCATCACCGAGGAGCACGCGGAGGTTACTGATGCTGGCGAAGGAGGTAGTGGAGCGGGAAGAGTGAGTACCAGTAGTTTGAAACAAGCGTGACCAGTCTTCAAGTCACAACACGACTCGGCAACAAGAATTTCAGACACTTCAAGGACTGCAATCGTTGACCGCGAATCCGATCCAGGGCTTTGCCCATCAACCAGAATCTCCATCGCCATTCCTAAACCCCTCAGCACCAGTTGGAGGGCCTCAACCAAACGAGAGAGGAAATGGACTCCAAGAATACGAATTACATGAACCTTATTTATTTTTGTTTCTCCATCTGTAAAGCTTGGATGACGCCAAAAGACTCCAATCCTCTAACCACTCTGTAGCAGGGTCCTGCAATCTCCTTTTGTTAGACCCCTCGCATAAAAATTCTTCAAGTACAGCTCCACGACATCACCATTAAAAGACCTTCCGAACAGAAGTTTCAGATCCCCTAACAAGGCGTCGACCTCCAAATTGTCTATTGTCGAGACTCCAATGAGCAGTTCGACCGCGGCCGCTTCTTCGACACATCCATCCTTTACAACCAATCCAAAGGATCTTGCACCATTGGCACCCGTCTAAAAGACAGTTTGGCTTCGATCCCTACCATTGTGGGCCTCAACAAATGGTGGAGCCTTCAACCCACAAGTATTCTTCCGATGCCCTTCCTTCCTACAGGTGAAGCATCGCAAAGGAAGAGTGCATCGAATCGCTTTATGCCCGTACTTACCACACCTATAGCAATGTTGCCCTCTCTTTCGACAAGAAATGATTGTCCAGTCTTCATCAGCCCCCACTCCCTCTCGATCGATGGCCCTCACGCACCCTACCTCCTTTTTTATCGACCTCTTCCATGTTTGCACGCCTGAACGCACCTCCCACCTTAGGTGTTCTCTCCGGTGGCAAGAGTTCTCCATCCTCCAGTCAACCATCTACTAGCCCCGACCCTACTTATAGTGGGAGAAGGTTTTGCCAAGATCTCAATCAAGGATCTTTGCTCCGACCCTAATACTGGCCCCGACCCTACTGCCACCTTAGGCTAGAAGGGATCTTTACTCTCACATGGTGGTTGTTTGGTTTTGGCAAGGTCGGTGCTTGCTAACATCCATGTCGCCAAGGTTGATGCATGTGGTGATTCAGAGCAGACTAGAGAAGATTTAATGGCGAAACCTTCTCCCATTATAAGTAGGGTCGGCTACATGGATTCTTACTCAAATTCATGTTGAAAGATTCGATTATTTTTATGATGGTTATCGACTACCTAACGTAACCCCCACAAGGGGGATTTAAACCATGGTCTTTTTGGTAGTAGGCACATTGCACTATTACCAGACCATTTTAAGTGGGTACAAATGATGGCAATGGGCTACATCTTGTTGATTGGGAGACGGCCACTCATTGAAGGTAGAGGGTGATCTTGGCATTCAGTGGCTAGAAGTGATGAATCGTTCTTTATTGTTGAAGTAGGCCACAAAAAATGGGGATCGTGAGGATGTTTGCACTAGGCTTATTCGTGTTATATGTGGTGTTAATGCCCATGGTGCTGGTGGGTATGCGCCCTCTACGGTATGAGATAGCTTTTTAGAAGGTGTATTCGTA